>VWZT01006689.1:1778-16023 GCA_013397055.1 Pachycephala philippinensis
TGCAGTCATACACTCAGGCCTGAACCAGTCCAAATCTGTACTAGGAAGTGATCTGGTTGTGTACAGCTCTGGTATTCCTGAACACAGAACCAACACAGAACCACAGCAAATAAAACTAGCTAATTCCTCTTTTAATCCTCCACCTAAAGTTGCAGGGGATTTCTAGGAGTACAAATCATGCAACATGGATTGTTCTGTCTTTTTGCTGTTCTGGGCAGAGTGTTTTGGATGTCCAGGATTTGAGGTCCTCAGTTTTTCTGGGGTCTTCTATTGACAAGCTCCAGGGCTCAGCATGGAGAACTACAGCAAATTCCTGCCTATCCAAACATTTTATTTTCCTGTGCCTGTAGTGAGGAGAAGCTTAGCAGTGGAAACCTACANGTTGCCAGAAACAATGTCCAAAGTAATTTAATAGATATTCTAATCACTGTCAAATTAATAGTCCTATAATTTCCCATATTGCATAACAGTCCCTCAGAAAATGCCCTAAATTAACGGTGCTCTTGTTATTCTTACTGTCCGGTGCGCTCCATATGCATACACTTCAGCACTAAAGCAATTGCTTGCTAAGTCCCAGCTCACACAGCCCATGCTGCTCTGCTGGGCTCAAAATCTGCGCTACATGCAATTCTCTGGGTTTCTTTACATTTCTTTTTGTGCAGCAATTTTCATTTTCTCCACTTTACTGGAATACTGACTGCCTACCACAAATTTTCATCAGGATATGGGGAAATATATTTAGTGATTTACAGGTATTTCCTGTCTTCCCTGGAGTACTCAGTATTCTGGAATGTTTGAAATTTGGCCTCCTCAGGGGACTCAGAATCTAAAATTCCTAAATCAATTCAAGTCTGCCTTACAAGAAGAAATTGTGAACTTTTCTGATATTTTACTTCCTGTCTGAATGCTCTATGCCATTCATACGCTTTTTTCAACTTACAGTGGAGTATATAATTTTTCAGACAGAATTAATATTTTCAATATTCTATTCTGCCCAAAGAAATCAGTAAATTCCATCCATTCCTGGAGATAATGGAAACTTTTGTCTTCTTTGCTGCTTCCTTTATTTTCAGTCTAAAGAAAATTGTAACTTCTTTGGTTATCTCCTTTGCTCACAGAACAATTAAGGTGTGAACGCTTCCTAAAGTTTGTTCTTTCCACTAAGCTCTTTTCCCAGATTTGTTTTCTTTGTGGTACATTCAGGTTTCAGTTTTCCCCAGAGGCAGCGGTTTTTGCATAACATCTGTCTTATTTGGTGCCCAGATTCAACTTAAAGTGCCAAATGAAGATGAAGGAACACTCCATCAGAAGGGGCCAGACAAGCAGCCACATTCACTAAAACAAAGGATGGTAAATGTCATCAGCAGAAAGATAGAATAGAATCCAGTTTTATTCTGACTCAGCCTCTCAAGCCTGCAATTTATGGAGGCTCTGAGGGAATGAAACAACTGCAACCTCATTCTTGAAGCTGGTCTCTCTGCCTATCTTCCACAGCTGCTCATTTATTCTGGAGAACTGAGGAAGGACGTCATAAGTAAGGCAAACATCACTATAAACCTTTCAGTTTCACAGGTCAGGCTACCGTAAGGGCGCGTGTTAGTACAACAGTGGGGAAGGAAGGTTAATATCACACAGTATGAAATATTCACTCAGGGAAACAATACCCTATAACAGCTAGCGTGTTCCACATTCAGTCTTATAATAACATGACTCTACATCAGTATTCACTGTCAAAAGCCACCCGGCTCCATAACTCTGATATCCATCATCACTTGACCATGAGAAAAAAGATACCCTTTTCAAAGTATACTGTTTTTGTGAAAAGGGATTACACAGGCACCAAGATGTACCCTATAGGCTAATAGGGAGCAGGGGATAAAGGATGTAAAAAGGGATGTGATGACACGCATGGAACAAGGCATATTCAGTTGACATTTTGAACATGATTGCATTTTAATGTATAGTCAGCAAAACTGGACAGGAAATGTCATTAGTATAGGCTCTCTCGTGCCATTCACACTAACTCCCACCTCCAGACAGGCCAGATATTTCACTACAGCAGTCTTGTTCACTTTCTGTCATGGAAAGCCCAAGAGAGTACAAAAGTGCACAAAAATAAAGAGATCAAAAATAATTAGTTGAATGTTTTCAATCTTTTAAAGAGGGTGGCACCCACTGGATCTTGGGTACCACTTTATTGCTTGCTTTCTTTTACTTTACCCATCTTCAATATAGAAGACAGTCCTAAAGCTCAGATCTCAAAAATAAATCTTACATTTCCTAACTTTTGGAGTGTCTGAATCTAAGGATTTGTTTCAGACTGAGTATAAATAACCTCTGGTATGAATCTCACTTGTATGTCAGAATATGAGGTGCCTCGAACTAAGCTTAGAGGCATCTCAGTCCAACATACATATACAGAATGAGAAGAAGACTCTAGAACTTTAGAAGGAACCCAAACGCCATTAAAGAAACCCTTTAGATAATGCAACAGTGTACTAGGTCTGGCAGGGATGGAGTTAAATTTCTTCACAGCACCCAGCACGATTTTTGTGACCAAAACACTGCTGACAACTCACCCATGTTTTAGCTACTACACAGCAGTTCTCGCACAGCATCGAGGTTTCTGTTTCTCACTCTGCCTGCTATGGGCAGGGATGCCAGGGATTGGCAAGAGGCTGTGAGGGGACACAGCTGGGACAGCTGACCCAAACAGACCAAACGGATGTCCCGTGCCATCTGACATCAGGCTTAGCAATAAAGACTTGGGGA
Organism: Pachycephala philippinensis; assembly: GCA_013397055.1. Classification (NCBI taxonomy): domain Eukaryota; kingdom Metazoa; phylum Chordata; class Aves; order Passeriformes; genus Pachycephala; species Pachycephala philippinensis. Next base: position 4,551 of record VWZT01006689.1, read on the forward strand.
TGAGGCTTTCCAGAGTACTCATTGCTCAGAGACTGGCTGGGCATCAGCCTGGTTTTAGGATGTGGTGAGCCTTTTAATCATTTGGGTTTTGCTTTTTTTTTTTCCTCCTACGTTTCCCCCCTTCACTTATTAAACTTTCTTTATGTTGACCTATGAGGTTCTTTTCACATTTGCTCTTCCAAGCCACTCCTCCATTCTGATGAAGGGGGAGTGAATGAGCAGCTGGTGGGTACTTAATTGCTGATCTGGGTCAACCTACCACAAAGATGAAAGCATCTAATTTTTCAAAGAGAAGAAAGGAAAATGGAATTATTTCTGTGCTATATCTACCAAATAGATGCAGAAATGAAAGATAGAAAACATTACTCATTTTTCAAACCAGAGTATCTTCAGGGACCATACTCCATGGCCACGTAGGTGACAAACATTTCTCTCAGGTGCCTCTTCTTTATTACTAGACACTATATTTGGATAACCTTATTAGATTTTCTCTATGTAAAAATGGGCTTCCTAAATATGAACAGAAGTTTTATCACTGCTCATGTCTCAAGAAAACATTTTGAAAGAGGTTTATAAATCTTTTGCTCCTCTACACCAAATGCATTATCCAGACACTAAGTTTCATAACACAAAAATTAGACAGGCAATTATGTTTTATTATCCTAATTTAAAGATAAAGAATTCAGGAAAAAGACATGGAGTGTCCTGTGCAAGACCATAGTAAGCGCTGGAGTCACGGCTGGCTAGCTTTCCTTTCTCTAAACGCTGTCTTCAGGTCTGTGGATGACAATCTTCTGACAATAGTCCATATGGATTTCTTTCTCTATTTCTCTGGGAATCCTGAGATAGCAGAACTTTTGGAGTAGTCTATGTTTGATACAATGTTTTCTACAATTACTTTAAAAATCCCTTCTGACCACTACCTCTCCCATGCATGACTGTATACCAATTTGTGCAACTCAAAAAGGACAGAGAGGTGCATAGTTTAATTTTGTTTATTTATTCCTGCCAATTTAATCCTTTCTTCAATAATTAAACAATGGGACTGTTTACCCTCCCTCTTAATTAGTCACTGGCTCTTTAAACTGAATGGTAATGATCATAAGAGTTTCTTTTTGCCTTTCATGTTATAGTAAAGGACTCAGAGATATTTTTTTCTCCTAAGTCGTTGTTGAATTTGACATCAGGACTATTCATTGCAGAACTAGCTGCAATTAGAGCAATTATGCAGATCACATGTCTTTCCAGTTTAATAGCTGGCTTTTGTTTTGCTTCCTTTTTTCCTTTTTTTTCCCCTCCCTCTTACTACAGCTTCTCTAAACCAAAGAGGAGGATAAGGAAAGACAGACAGACACTGAAGTGGACCACCTACTGATTAGGTCCCACCATGGAACTGGATAATTTGTTAAATACCTTTGTGCTGGAGGAAATTCCTACGGGGTGCTTTGCATCTCAGCTTGCCAAAGGTCATCATCACAACATCACCCCATGCTCTCTTTCTGCTTCCCAGGCAGGAAGGGGATGGCACACTCTGCAAACACTGATAAATGTCTGTTCTCTGCAAAGTGGCTTAGAGTGGGTAACTAAACCAAACTATCAATCAGATGGGAAGCAACAGACACAAAAAAGCAAATACAAATCAGCCTGCATTGTAAAAGCTGTAGAAGGAAAAGACCTTAATCTCAGGTACCTGTTTATCTAGCCCCTGCCTCACGAAGAAAAAACCCAGATCTCTAATTAAGCCATGCAGCACAATATAAACTTACTGAGCACCTTTCAAAAATTTATCCACAGTCACACTAGATACCTCTATGCGAGACCCTGATCTTCAAAGAACAGTGTAAACAAATTAAAAAACTGCTGTCCTGCACAGTATTGTCATAAGCATAATTCTGCTCCTCCCTCTCCAAAAAACCCCCAAAACCAAACCAAACCCACAAAAAAACCTTAAAAGCCTGAGTGTTGTCCTCTAATACTTAATTTAAAAGAAAATGAAGAGACTGTAACATGACTTATTGCTTGTTTTTTCAGAATTGCTTTAAAGAAAATATCTCATACTGCCTGTGAAGCAAACACAAGCATCATGTCCAGGCTTCAAAATCATACAGATAACTTTACAAACAAGTAAGTAACTCTGACACATCTTCTAACCACACAAAAAAAACGGACTCAGAAAATTGACCACCCCTAAAAAGATCATGCAGAAAGATGACAAAAGAATTGTTGGCATATCAACTGCATTTTATAATTGCACCCAAACTTTCAAACATACTTAAACATATCCTTAAAGGAAATCTGATGGCACATATATTTTATTTTCCATTTGAACCACTTGGCTCCATGTCAGAGCGCAATTAGCAACAAATATTATACATCCATTGCAAAACATTTTAGGGAAGAATTCCATATAATAAGAGCAGAACTTTGAAAAATTTGTGGTTTAGATTTGTGTGATTTTGCCTGTAGACATCAGGTGAAGATATTTATGAGTTTAAACAGGACTGGTTTTATTATTTGTTAGTTCTTGAAGTGCAAAAATATATCTAACATGTGTGAGCATGTTATGCAGCCTTTTATCTCCTCTGTCCTCCTGCCTGAATAGCTCACACACAGGGGATACAACCACATCCAAATGTGAAATGAATATTCTAAATACGAAGCTCCAACAATGAGCTGCTGCACTCACATTCTCAGAACCTCCAGCACAGTCAGCCCTTTTGTATCGTCTTGCTGGAAGAAACAGATTCAAGAAGGTTCAAATTTCACTGCTCAATCTCCTGCTGAGACTGTAGTAAGAAATACGTAATATTGACAGTTTTACATCTTAACAACTTGAGGACCTGCATCTGTCTTTTGAGAGAATTTGAAGCTAGTATAAGATATTGTGGGGAAAAAATTAAGGTGGTTTGCAGTAAAATCAATGGAGTTTAAAGGTGAGTAGTAAACTATCCATGTCTTTCTATTCTGTAAGTTATGCAGAACAACTGCATGGATAGGACTGCATTCACAAATTTGTTACACACATACACACACACATGTATAGACTTTCTTAACTTGGTCTGCATCGCTGTGTGGTACTGATTTTAACAGCCTTTAAAACAATGACTCTCATTAATGTCAAATGGCTTTTAGTCAGATCCTTGATCAAACAGGTTGATACTAATGAGACTCATTATAATAAGGGCTTCCTAAAAGTCTGAGTTCAAATCTTGAGGTACTTGATCAATAGCAAAATCCCATGTGAAATACATAGAACAACGATACTGCCTGTAATTAGGCTTCAAATAATTTAAGCATTTATGCTACTTCGACAGCCAATGAAGGACATCAGTTTACCGTGAACATTTTAAAAGGGTAGTGTAAGCTTTTGACTTTTCATGTCTAAAGCACAAGGTGCTCTTCATCTACTTGTAGCTTCTATCTTTTCAGACAAACAAAATGAATAATGTTACCTGGAGCTTCCAGTGTGTTACAACAAATAGAAGGTCTGCAGCAGAAGGAAGATCTTAGTTATGTTTGCAACACAGAGTTTCATATATGCAAGCATGATAGGCATGAGAGGCAGCTCACAGGTTACAAGATGACCTCAAGTCACCCCCTGTCATTTTCATGGTCTCCTAATGCACACAGGCGGGAAAGGACAAGGAGAAATGCAATAACACACATCAAATATGTCTTACACTTAGCTGTGTTGTTGCATTGAGGTACTATATGCTGCAGTTAGTATAAACCCAGTACAGTAATCTCTTTCTGTAAGTCACCATTTCCTGGTTGCTCCAGAGGCAGCATAGCAGCCTAGTTTGCCTAAAAATAAGTTCATAGTAAAGCCAGAATTCTTCAGATAAAGTCAGCAGTTTCTCACAGATTATCCAGCCCTGTTTCTGAACGTAACTGTTTTCTAATTTTGTCTTAGTCTATTTTATGTACATTTACAGATGGTTTTCCAACATATTATGCAACTTGTTATCTCAAAAAACCCCAAAAAGCAAAAAACTTATTTGAACATCTGGAGATTAAAATCTGAATTAACAGTCACATTTTCATCATGTTTAGAGTCTGTTGGCCTCTGAGTTTCACTTTCTTTCCTTTCCAAGAATAAATCTGGTAATCTCTTCTGAGTTTTATTAGGTCACTCATGAATGGATTTCATTAACTAAGAACAAGTTTCCTTGAGACATTTAGTTGCTACAGCTGGCATCCATGTGTTAACTTCTCATCCCCACGGCATCTCCCTACGACATCAGAGAGGAAAAGCTTGACGGTTGTGTTACATTGTTTTCTCTGTTCATGTTTTCTGTTTTGTCCTCACCTGTGGTATTCCTGATGCTAAACAAAGCATGTTCTGTTGGAGGAGGAATTATTGTTTTTCTAATGCTTATGCAGTATTCAAGCATCATTTCCTGTAGCTGAGGCAACAGCAAAAATATTATTCAGAAATGCCTGCACCACCTTTGTCATCTTGAGACTGTCTTGCAGCAGTGTTAACAAAATGTGTCCATGCATCTAAAGACTCTGAATCAGGAATGAATACATTTGGACCCACTCCAGAGAGAGTCAGCCAGCATCATAGTTTTATGTGACCTGAATCAGTGACCTCCTGCAGGTGTGCTGGAAACACATCATCCCGATTCAGTGACCCAGATACTCTTCACTATTATACTCATGTAAAGGTGGATTATTTTTTCTGATGACAACAGAGAGTGATATACAGCTGGGGAGTTGATCACAAAACTTGCCAGAACTAGAGCTGACTGAGCAACTCAGATCATAAAATTGACAAAGTAAAGACATGACATCATCTATTGCCTGTATTCCTCTGCCACAGTGGAAGTAACAAGACTGAAGATTTAGTTCCTTCTACTTTTTACCAAATGTCTACCAGAAATTGTAATTTCTTATTAATTATTTTAGTGCTGGGAGTGTTTATAGATTTTTTTAGTTTGATTTACTTCATGGATGTATGGATAGATAGATAAAGTAGAAAGTGAATTAACAGGCACAGGGTATAACAAAATTCCATCCATGGTGGCAGGTTCTAACCGATCATATAAATCAGAGGGTATTGCTTCTCTCTCTGGTGGTACAAATATGACTCTTCTGGTTAGAAGGCCCAGTCTTTTTTACCTCTCAGGGAAAGCTGGCATGGATTTTAAGGTGCTGTCTCTCAGGGTCACACAGACGTTGTCCAAGGAACATTCCCAGAAAACAAATTGATGATTACAGAGTTTACTTCCTGGGTAGAGCTTTTAAATGTCACATTCATAGTGTGTGTATCTGTGAGCATGACTTCATTGCATTCAGCAAGCACCCAAGAAAGGTTAAGGGAACTTAATGAACTGGTATATTGGCAGTAGTGATAAACTATATGCTACACATACACTTCTTATATTGTGAATGTTCAAGTTGAGAGCCATGAACTGCAGAATAGACCATTCACTTTCCAACATGCAAACATCACATTCAGGGTGGCTCTCCACAGATGCTCTTTTCTTTTTAATGAAGATTTTTGCAGTGTTTTTTTGAAACTGCTATCAGAACAATGCATTCTGTACACTAAACAGGTCCCTGCACCATATTTGTTTCATGAAATAATCTGCATTTTTCAGCATGAAAAAAAACAGTGTAAATGCAAAGGGTCACAGAGAGGCGTCAGACTTTTAACAATTATATGGAAAATGTTCTCATTTGCACTGTTTGCTTTTCAGTTACTCAGCTGCTGAATCAAAAATTTAAAAATACAAATATGTGGCTCTGAATTATCCAACGGAGGAATCAACAAAGAAGAGACAAAGAAGAACTAAGGCTGATGCAGAAGGGAAGAAAGAGTGGAGTGTTTATGAGTGCAGAAGAACTTGACGTAATTTAGAACCAGTGTTTTATATTTCTTCCAGAATGAGTGAAAATTTTCTGGGAGCAATCTAATCACCTCGTGAACTGTGCCAGTTTCTTTTCCTAAAAGCAGAGAAAGACAGCAAAAACTGTCTTTTGCATCACTCACAATAAAATCCAAACCAAAATCACTTTCATTTTAAGAAAGAGTTACGTAGCAAATGTACTTTATCGCAAATATCACATAATTTACAAATGAGGGAGCATTTAACAACAAGGAAATTAATATTTAAAGAGATCGTAAATCATATATTAGCCACATAGTAAAGCTGCAGAGTGTTCTTATCAGTTATTAAAAAAAATATCCATTTCAGTCTTAAGTTTGACCAGGGGCTAAACTTTTCTAGCTTTTTTTTTGTAATTAATTATTTTTTTTAAAATTAATTCCTTACCTTTTCTCTCTCCTGTGCCTCTCTTTCTTACTCTTGTAATACAACACAATATAACAGATCAAAAGTCCATCTAAAAATGATCTGTTGACAAGCAACTAAGAATCTACCTAAACCTAAGATGATGCTTTGTGGCTATAGATGTTCTAATTTCACTTGCTAGTTATCATCATTCTCCAGGCACTGCATTTCACACAGTGAATGCACAGGTGAGCAGAACTGGACACATAGAAGGATTATGTACAATACAGCATTTCCAGAACTTTCTGGGAGAAATGAGTTGTCTGAATTAACGAGCAGCAAAACACACCCAGATCCCTCCTCTCCCTCACCAGTTACTTCCTCCAGCGCTGGTTTACACATCACTGTGCTGAAGACTCACCAGTGCTGTAACTTGTGATCCAGAGTTGCCCTTAATCATTATGGTTGGACTCTGCACTTTGAACACGGACTACCAGTTATGGGCACAAGGTTGTTCTCCGTCAGGAAGATATGATACCTTAGTAAGGACTTCTTAGCAATGCTGTATTACACACCATCATGGTCAATACCATCCACGAAAACATCTAGCTACAATGGACCTTGTTTCTCATGGTAAACAGAGGTGACCACAGAGAATAACATTGCATGAGTAGTATGTACAGAATAGAAGTCTTGGGGACAATGAAGGGGAGAAATGATGAGCTGGAAAAAAAGAGAAGAGAAAAATCTTCCCAGCAGCAGAAAGGCAAGCGGAGAAGGAAAGGCAGATTGATTGCAGATATGGGGAAAAAAAAGAAAACTGAAGAAAAGAGTATCAGTATATGAAGAAGAAAATTTGGGAAAGGAAAGAGCTCTCATCAATAGATTACTCTGTCCTTTGCATCAAATCAAAGAACACAAAGAGGCCCTGACAGAAACTGTCAGTACACCTGTGCTCTTCAGCAGGCAGAGCGCAGATGCATCTGCAGAGATGTGCATTTCCTCTATCCATTTTAACAGAAGCACCAGAATGGTCTCCCTAGTAAAGTGACAAAGTAAAATGAGGTACGCAATCAGCATTACCCACTTGAAAAGAAACACTTGGCACTCACAGTATCTGTCTTTGTAGCTGGGCCATTCTTACTGGTGCCTATGTTTCTGCCCTCCATTTCCTTACAGGCTTAAAATCTGACAGGATGTATCAAACACAGCTAAATATTTTTCCATTTTTGTTTAAAACTAATAAACAATGAATGGGAACTTCCATTTTTGCAGTCTTGGCATTGGTTTAATTACTACCACAACAGGGTAGAGCACATACATAGTGGTTTCTCTACTCTTCTGATTGGTAAACCCTTTAAATTCTTCACTATTCAGGGGCAAGTAAGCTGGCGAATGGTATCTTACGAGAAAAGGATGTTCCATGGGTCTGGTCTTGAACTCCTTGAAGAAAGAATTATGACTGAATTATAACAGAAATAATTATTATTCAATCACCTAGAAACAGAGGTTATATGTCCTAATGTACCCTTTCCCAACTTGTTACTTGTCTGGAACACAGAGTATAAAAGCCTGACATACTTCCTTTCCCATTAATAAACTCACCACTTCCAGATCACATCTCCTGTTAGACACTGGCTGTAGTAAACAAGCTCTTTTTCAATTCAAGGACCAACAAATTACACTGAGCAAGTTTCATGCAAAGAAATGCAGACATAAAATCCAAAGGAGTTGTACTGGGAGGAGTGGAGAATCCCAAGTTAAAAGGGATACTCTTAAACTATTATTTCTATACATTTTTCTGTGGAAAAGGTGCTCAGGTTTTCTCACAGATTAAAGATATGACCTCTGTTTCCTCTCACAAGAAGAAGACGATAAAGAAGACTAAATATAATCCTACTGTCATCAAGAAGTTAGTTACCTCATGAACATACCGTGTCAATAGGAGTTTCATAGAGCACCAGAACAAAGATAAGGGAACAAGGACTCAGAGGACAATTGCATGTCTAAAGAAGCTGAATACTAGCTCTCCTCATGAAGGGTATACATTAGTCTCTGAAAAGGACTGGGGCACAAACGGAACCAGTCCAATCAGAGTTCATGAAATGAAGGTAGGCCATGATGGATCATGTGAGATGAATTTTTTTTCTTCAGGTAAGGAAATTTAGCTACTATTCTTGAGTTATGTTTTTGAAATTGGGTTGGATTCTCACTTGCCACTGGTCAATCTTTTTAGCAATAATATTATCTCAGCTGTATGCTACCAACAACATAATAATGTAATAAAAGAATAGTAGTATTTGATGGTTTTGATGATACTATAACAGGAAAAGAAACTCCTATAGATACTTGCAGTACAGCTGAGTAAATTTTACAGAATAGGGTAGCTACAATAATTCTGACTCAGGGGACAATTTAAAAACAAGTTAGCTGGAATGTTAACTCCAGTGAACTTGGGGGAAAAAATGCCTCATCTTCTTCCACATGGATCTATTCACTCAGATAAGTAATTTGAGGAAAAAAAAAACCCTTTCCTCCATTATATCAAAGGGGCCTATGATAATTTCCATAGCTAAAATTCAAAGCCAAACATTAGAAATGTCATTTTTATACTTACTTTTTTTTCCCATGTATTTGAGATTCTGTGATTGAAACTTTACAATCCAGTGAGAAGCTGGACAGGGAAAATGTGCAGTTGCTCTTCTTAAAAGAACTCAGGGTTCCTTGTTATAGGATACTGTGTCAGGCACTGAAGACAGCTGAAAAAGATTCCTGCTTTCACCATCTGTCTTTTCTCTCCATGTCTTAGCCATTCATTCTAGCTATGCACTGTGTGTTACCAGTCAAGTTAGTATGGCTATTTGCACTGTGAACTAGATTGCTGAAATGAAAAATAAAAAAGAAAAATTTAAAAATTAAAAAAAANAATAAAAAGAGAAAATAAAAAGAAATATGCAAGGAAAAAATTAATGACAGTTTAGATTAAAGCCCAAAGAGATGCATTTGCACAAATGGGAAGATGGCAAATAAGTATGCTGGCACAGGCATCAGCAGAGGAAAAAGGAGTCTCTTCAGATAGTGTAACAAACGCTAGCATCTTTTCTAATTATGCCTGCCATAGTATGGCCATAACTATAATGAGGGGAGAGCCACTCTTTCAAAAAATGACAACAAACACAATCAAAGATGGAAAAGTAAGAGTGACATTCTGTTCAGAGGGTGAAAAATAGACAGTGCAGCCTTATTCATAAAACCAAAATGAAATCCACATAGTACATGAATAAGGCAGTATCAGTCCAATTTCCAGTGATCAGGGAAAGTCCAGATACACACCTATTCCTAGATCCAGACACAAATTCTACTGCTTTACTACCAACAGGCAAGAAACAAAGGATCTTCCCCTTTAATTCCTTACATGAATCACTGAGCTTCTGACATTAAATTGCTCAGGGAAAAGCTGAGGCTTGGGCTGGAGCACACCCTGACAGAGGCCAAATCCCCATCCCAATTTCCTTCTGTTCATTCCTTTGTCCTGCCCCAGCTTCTTTATCCCAGGTGAATACTTTTACCTGTCCTGTCTCTTATCTTCTCTACATTCAGGACAGAAGGCTTTCCTCCTCTGCATTCCCAGAAAGATCATTAAAGTCTGCTGTCACTTATCATGTTCACTCCCATAGTGACCAACAAGAAGTGGGAAGAGTAATAAGCCATACTTTGCTGTGGCTGCACACAGGGTTAGGTGTACAGACCCTATAGTCTACACACTGGGAACAGTGAGAGGCATGCCCAGTGAGGAGGGTGATCAATCTCAAAGTATTGGCTGCTGAATGTAAACAAAGTGTCTAATGTACAGGTGAAAACTCTCACTCAAAATTTGGACATACATAGGTGGCTTTTCATGAGAACAGTGAAGTACTCAAAATGGGTACCCTGCTTCAAAGGATAGACAGGTATTTGCTGAGGAAAAAACTTGCTAATATAATTGATCATACATAAAACCAGTGTTTTATTAAAAACCAAATAAAAATGCCCAAAACTTAATTCTTTACAAAAGCATTTGAAGTTAAAATACATAAAATCAGGGCCAAGCCTGAAGCACGGAAAACTGCAGATCAAAGAACCATGTACCAGCAAATTGGGTCGTATGGCGGCTGGTGTCAAGTGACCTACCTGCACTGTTTATAAGAAACAGTAAAAACAGTTATGCTTGAAACTAAGGAAATCTAAATACTCCTTTGGATTCCAAAACTATCCATCTTTATAAGACAACCTCTAAACAACTCCCTGACACAACCTCTACTCTTTGAAGGTTTCCTTTCTTTCATCTGTTATGGCCCAGATTCTCCCTCTCCAAAAGTTGATGAACATACATTCCCAGTTTATTCTTAAAATAGTCTGTGTTCTGGAATGTCTTCAGGGGCCAGAACATCTGCTTGCAGGACTTCTTCCTGGAAGACACTGAGCTGCTGCTTTCTTTGAATTTATATATCCTATGTGGTTTCCTCCTTAATTATGACCCTGGGGTGCCTAACACATCTCTGGAGCACTGATCTGCAAAACACAGAGGAGTGCTAGAAAGCTGACATGAAGCACAGCACAGTAGAAAGGCTGCTAGAGCTGGTGAGCCAGAGGGATTTTCAGGCTGGGACAGAACTAGAAAGGAAAGAATAATTTCAGGACTAGGTAGGCAAAACAGCGAAACAAGAGGCAATTAGATCAAGTAGGAGGGAAGTGAGAATAGACACTGAGGTCAGATTCTGGATCAGTATCATTTGGAATTAACAACAGAGGAGGGCTTCAGGGATTAGTATCAATAACTAAAGGACAAGAGAGAGACCCCTGGAAATTTGCATTTTGAGCAGTCAGACAGATAGCGGCTTTTATCACAGGAGAGGGGTAAGAAGGGGGTGGGAGGGAGTGTGTGTCTGGAAACAAGAGGCACCGCTGTGACAATAGTGATGAAATTGAGCAAATTAGGTCCCTTGCCAAGAGGAGATAAAAACTTTCCCTGTGGTGTGACAAGCTATCTGGTTTCCCATAGAGTTCAGAAGCAAGCCCAGCTAACAGCGACATGCAGTCCACATAGAGCAGGTATGCTGAATAAAACTCCCACACTGCTGCCAGTCCCCTCAGTGGTCTCTCCACTCACCTGGTACCCAGTATACCTACTGCCTACCTGTGTCATAAAAGAACAGAATATGGCATGGCAGCTGTTCTCACCTCTTTTTTTTTTT
>VWZT01006689.1:19660-46803 GCA_013397055.1 Pachycephala philippinensis
GAAGGAGGAGGTGGCAGGGTGTCCCGCAGCGGCTGCCAGGCGTGCGGCTGCCGGCGGCGTTCCGTGGGGAGGGCCGGGGCCACACCTGGACTGGCTGGATCCAGGCATCACCACGTCAGAAAATTCTTGGATCCAGTCACGTTCAGAAGCTGCAAGTGAGTAAACACCTGGTTCTCACTGGATCTCATCACACTGAAAAATGCCCCCCTTCTACAGTTAGGCACTGTTCTGTTTAAAATGTCCTAACATCATTTTTTCTTATGAAGTTCATACTCAGTGTTCCAGGCTTTCCTCGAAATTGTTCTCAAAATACGAGTTGCACATGTAGGGTTTACAAGGTGAGTGCGTAAAAAATAAACAGTCCTGTTGCATGCTTGGGTGCAAACATCCAAGTACATTCTTTCTAGACAGTAGTTTATTCTACGTGAATTGAAAGGTTAGAAATGAGCATTTACAGGTACAGAAGGCTTCCTTTTATACATAGATTTACAAAAACGCAGCTGTGTTTACACTCCAGGCTTTTCTTATCAACCAAATCAAAGTAAGACCCGATTATTATTGTGTTTTAAAATGAGTTCCCACTTACTACATCATTGAATCAAAAGTTTGAAGTAAATCTCAATGTTCCCACTCACTGAAAGCCTGAATAAGACAGCTGTGTGGTCAATTAAGATAAATAATTTACATGAGAAAAGCTGGAAAATGTCACAGCGGTAGCACAAAACATGATGTGTAAAGATGCAGTTATTTAGAAAAACTGAGTACCAACTTATCTCATGGAGTGCTTAAGCAGGCAGGCAGTACTACTTCCAGCTGGAGGCCCTAAAATTTGGTAGGAAGATTTCATGTCAAAATTGAAGTACTACCTTGGAACTACCATTTAGGAATCAGAATTTTTTGCATTGGCTTTCTTTTTAGTCTTACGCGTTTTTTGCTCAAAATGTTTGTATTTATATCTGGGCCCTTATAGTGCCAAAATAAACAACAGTCAGTTGCAGGATGCACTTTTCCCCATTTTTTCTTTTGCCAGGCTGGCTGGTCAGCTCAGAGCCTTCCTTTTTGTCCTTTGCATATGTAAGCCCCATCCTGAATTAAGCAAAGAATGTAGTAAGCCTCTGTTGTTTCTTATGTGTCAGTGAAAGTGCATATATAAAACTATGAGATACCAATAATGAATAAATTACAGATTAGGTGTACAGATGAGAATGAGAGAAAACAGAGAATATAAGTAATTAAAAACTGGAAAATACTTTACTAGATATATGGATATATGGATGAAAAAAGAGTAGACTTTGTGTCCAGGTAAAGATGGGTAAAGGGAGTAAGGTATTAACTTTTGGAGAAAGGGAATCAGGAACAGTTTGGAATAGCAAGCTTTTTCATAGATCTGGAAAAGCAGGAAAATATTTGACACAAAAGAGGAAGTGCAAAAAGAAGATGAGAATGGGGCAATAATCTACTGGTTATTATTGAGAGACAATTGCAAGCAATTAAAAAATTTATTTTGTATGAGATGTTGAAAGACATTGTCTTAGCTGAATATGCTCTGAAAACAAGAGATACCAATAAGCAGAATTTTCTCACAGAGTTAAACAATAGGCATAATAATTTCGCTTACATTAAATTTATGAGCTCACCTTTAAAAAGAAAGTGCAAAAAGCTAAATCGAAATTCCGCTGTAAGTTGGCCCAAAGAACCAACTTACAAATTACCTGGAAAAATAACCTCTTTAAAATATTCAAGATTAGAAGTAGTGAAACTGTATAAAAATGAAAGTCAGATAGTTGCAAACCACGAGTATTCTGACAGTTAATTGCATGATTAGAGCTGAAGGGAACAGTGGAAAAGAGGGGTTCTGAAGATCTTATTCTTACTGACCATTCTGTTAATTTTGTGTTTGTGGAAAAATTGCGTTGAAAGGTACATTAAGTTGATCAGTGGAGACTGTAAGAAGTGTCGATTTCATCTTCCCCAGCAGGAGACAAGATGGTAGACCCAGGAAAGCTCTGAATTGTAAATACTGGCCAACGTCCCTTCTCCCAGTTTTTGTTTTTTAGTGCATTCCTGGTAACAGAAGGAATTTAACTTACTGGTTTTTGATGCTTGTGTGATTTGGAGAATATCCAGTTGAATCTTGAAATACCTGTTAAGTAATTTTCATTGCCATGGCAAAGCTGCAGAGGCTTCCTAAATGACTGGACAAGTCAATCAGAAATAGGTGGCAGAAGCAGGTGTTAAAAGAGGCCTTGAGATGACCTGGTGAGCAACTGAGAACTCTTTCTCTCACAGCTTCTGGTAAACTTTTATTGCTCTCAAACTTCTGTGGTCTCTGTGTCTTGTTATGAAAACTTGAAGCTTTAGCTTCTCTGTTCAGTAAAAAGAGGAATTTTCCATTAATTTTTAGGGAACACAGCACAACAGAGAAAGAATCCTCTTTAACTCTGTGTTTTTCCAGGCTATGTGTTCTGTTTCCTGTTTCCTAGAATTTGCTCTGACATACTTCTTGTTTATCTTGTATTTCCTGTATTACCAATGAGAGGTATGTCTTCTATGTTTCATTGGACTTTAAAATTACACAAACATGTAATATCAGGTCTTAAATGCATAGAGTTGACTTCTTTGCCGCTTTTCCCAGTGTAGGCTTTTCTACCCTTGAAGTGCAATTAATAGTTTCTCTAGCAAGAAAAAGGATTCCATTGTTCTTTTTGGATGGGTCTTCTAAGACAGTGGTCTGGACTTGCAAGCCCTCTGGGACTGTGATAAGATAGCATAAGGTAAGCCAGCCAGGGAGTTGTTCTAAGTTCCATGCTGGATGGAGCAATTTGGGGTACAGTATAATATATATTTGCATCGCCCAGCACCTCTTTGCTGGCATGTTTTCTATTTTGCAGTGGCTGCACAAAGCAGACCTTTCCCTTAGAGCAAAATATCTGTCACTAACATTCAGGAACGTTTCTTTTGCTGTTGACAGCTGTCAAGGGTTGAGCATATCGTCTGTGTAGCAATTTGTACAATCGGTTTAAACATTGTGACTACTTTGCTGTCATCAGGTGCCAGGAGTTTCTTGTTCAGGCAGTGAATTTTTCTTGAAGGTTCAGGAGCACAGGAGATACAAACAGTTGGTACCCCAAAGGTGATGGAAGAATGGAAGAGATAAAGATATCTTATCTGTGGTTGCAACAAGGGAGAGAAATGCTGCAGCATTTCAGATCCCGCTCTTCCTTTTTTCTTTCTTAATTCTAGGCAAGAGCTGAGGATGGGTCAGCACTTTCCCACATCACAGCGTTCCTCTCCTGATCGTATTCTTCCAGGAATTTTACTTTTCTGATCTCTTTCAGAATTGAGTAGCCTATTCCCTGCCCTTTGAAAGTGACAGACCACCCAATTTTCTTCCTGCAAGGAATACACACTATTAGCCAAAAAGCAGCTAAGTGTGCTGAGCTTGAGCTGTGCCTCAGGAATCACATTAAGATAAACAGATTTGGTTTTCTAAATAATGTAAATGCTGGTGTCATTTGCCAATAAGTGTTTTGTGGTGAGTTTGGTTTTTTGTTTGTTTTAATTGGGAGTATCGATTTAAAGCCAGCAGATCACACAAAGATTAAGTAAATAATGTTTCAATCCTGTTAATTTCAACAGTTCATTTCAAACCTGACATTCCATTGATGTCACAGAGAAGATGTTGTGTAACAAGGTCAATTGATAGAAAGAATGGGAGGAATGGCTGTTTTTCATTTTCCAAATCTATTCCTGATGGGAGGCAGAAGTAAATTTTGCAAACTTAAGCAGTTCAAATTGCAAGACAAGGAAGCAGTTAAGGAAAAAAGGAACTTATTTTGAGATAAAAAGCCTAAACTAAGGTTGTTGTCTTCAGCAAAATTTGCTGCCAAAAGTCTCCACCACTTTACATGGATGTCTGAAAAAAGCAAGCTGATAGACCTTTGTGCAAAGAAGTTCAAGTACCGCTAATATAGATGGATAATAGAAGAAACATACCTCTAAAGAGGCTGTGTGCTCACAGCATTGTAACAGAGTATACCTTACTAAAATTTAATACCTGTAATGAGTTTAATGAACTCCTGACTACTAAGCATACCAGTGTCAGGACAATGATATTAAAAGAATTAAAGCTAGGTGTACCCTAAGCTGTGTGCATATGCAGATATATGAAGTGGGGTTACACAAAAACACCAAGGAAAACAGAATTTTCTCTTACACATAGGAGGAAAAGTGCATTTAGGGGCGGTAGAGAATAACCCCTGTAGACAAATATTTGGAAAATACAAGTCCTGAAACAAAATTTTTGCAAATGCTTGTAATGCCACAGAACCAATACACCTGAACATCTTGGAGACTGCAAAGGGTATACCATGGCTATTTCTTCATATTTAGTAATAGTTTTCTCATCTCTGCAGTTAAAAATGAGAGGGGGAGGGAGAGAGAACAGAAATTAGTACTAGTAAATGTGAGCTTTTCATTAGGAATTGGATGAAGGAAAGGAATGGCTTCTGATCATAAAGACAATCTAGTAGTCTTTGTATGTTGTTACAAAATGAGGGAAGATGATAATCTTGTTTAACAGTATAGTGGTCAAACTACAAATTATGTGATGATTTTTTAATTTAAAGCCCTTAGGCAAACACAAACTAAATTATATTTTTAAGAATAACAATTAGTTGCAAGCCCAGTTTACAAATGGCAATGTTTGTGTGAACTGCTCCTCTCAAACAAAGTACAAAAGTGTACCAGACTGGGTTAAAATTGAAGAAACGGAAGAAATCTGTAAAACACATTGAGGTAAATCCATAGTGCATCTTACCTCTGCTATGACAGCAGTCATGTCTGTTATGACAACCTCTGACTGACAGTGGCTAAAGCTGTAAAAGTGAAGGGCAAGAGGGCAATCACTACCGATCGGTTTGTCCTTTGCCATGCCTTTAAGGAAAACCAGCTATGCCCACATGTTTCCTGGCAGATACATAACCAGTTTTTGAAGGTCTTCAGTAAGGAAGTTCCACAGTGGCAGGCTGTGATTCGTTTTAGTGATTTCTTACACTCTTTGTCTGGTGAAGTCAAAACTCTTTTAGTCTTTCTGCAATTCAAAGCTTGTGTTTCTTGTTTCTCTGTGAATGTAAAGAGTAGCAACATCAGAAAAGTTGTAGCATTTTCCTCTTCCGGACTTTTACATTTTCCATCCAAGTTCAGTCCTTTCCTTTATTTCACGTAAGTGAGGCTTTCACTGGCCAGTCTTGCTGTTTGATTCTGGTCTTTTCAAGAGATCCTCATCTTGAGCATGGAGCTGCCAGAGGATTACACCCGAGTACAGCATAAGGATTCCTTCAGCTGTCCTCAGGAAAGCACTCCTATTTATGTAACCTAATATGACATTTTTCTATCCTGTAGCCATATGACATTCTTGACAGAGTTCAGCCTGTGATCTGCTATGGTTCATAGATTGATTCTGCCGAATTCCTAGCCCACTGTTCTCCAGTCTGAATTTATTCAGTAGATTGTTATTTATTAGGTGTAGTACTTTGCTCATGCCTTTGCTGGATGTTGTCCTGTCTTTCCAGACCTTGTTTTACAGTGCCAGTTTTGAATTCTGTTCCTGCCCCTCAACATACTTGCCTATTATCTCTGAGTCTTCATGTATCTTATGTTTAGTAGGTGTCTTTTCTATGCGAGTATTCAGGTGACTAGTTGAAATATTGACCCAAACAATTTCAAAAGGAACTCTGGCAGGTAATTGCATATTCCCCTGGTGTAATAAATAGATAAATCACTCTTGCTTATATAGTTTTGACCTCCTGTTCCATAGTTTAATTCTGTGCTCTGCTTCAGGAATTTCATACTAGTACTCAAATAGTTCTTGAAGATAGATAGTTTTTAATTTGCAAAGTATCTGCTCAAAATAAACATAAATAATATAATAAATACAAAAATCTGAACAATATTGGGTTGGACAGGATCATGAGTAATATATACCTTAAAGTGTTCACAAGTGGATTTTTGACCGCAGTTTTAAACTGGTTAACTGAAATTAACCTGTTATAAAAGTGATTTTTTTTTCCAACTTCAGACTAAATTTAGTCATGGCCAGTATGTTATATATCTGCTCTTGTGCTTAAGTGGCTCATCTATCTCTCCAGCACATTTTCACGGCTAGCCTTTACTTTTGCTTCTGTAGCTTCTAGCTTCCTATTAGAAGATAGACTTCCCACTCCTACAGTCATCATAGTTGCTGTGTTTTGATTGACATCTGTTTGCCGTGACCAGAAATGATGCCCTGCTTGTATACAACCTCTTCACTGCTTTGTACAATGCCATAAACAATTCTCATTGTCAGGCAATCCAAATATGACATTTCCAGTGTCATATTTGCATGTTTTACAGCTGTGTTCTGTGATTCTGTGACTGGCCAGTGTACCTTTCTCTTCTCCAAATAATCAATTGTAAAATTGTCAAGTGGAGAAATACATGTCAACCATATGATGTGGTGCTCTTTGTCACCTGCCAAACACAGGAAAAGATATGATCAAACAGAATCCTACTTGCCAAAGATACATACCTTAATACAGTGTTTATTAAGCAACATACTGGGCCCAATTCGATTGATACTTGCAGGATGAAAAACTCTTTGGAATGAAACATTGGCAAGTCCAGCAGAGTATGAGAACTACAGAATGAAGTCCTGCCAGAACAGCTTGTTGTGGAAATTCTTGTGGATAACAAGATGTTGCACAATGGAGGTGAGATTGTAAAAAGCATGGTAATCAGGCAAGATGGAATATATACAGTTCCAAACAAATCAGAAAAGACAAATTTGTGTGCACAGACTCCTCCATATAGAAGGAACCTGATCATAGGGGGTTGGCATACTTTTTAATGAGGGATAGCCATCAGCAAGGGCCCATCTTTGCTCAAGTTACATTTTTTTTCCTCTTCCTTTTTTCTTTTTAGGATGTTTCTGTGCCAGCAGGGAACAGGCATCACTTAGGTTTGTGTTCTGGGGCCAAATTGGAGTTATAGAGATGCTGCAAGTCACAGTTAAAACCTGTGCTGTGTATTTTATTCAAACTAGAACAAAACCAGTGAGTTTTGTGTAAGAGTGCTTAGAAGACAGTGAAGTGTTACAGAACAGTGCTGTGTGTCTGAAATTCAAGCCAAGAATTGGATAATGTTCTCCTTTTAGAAATACATGGTTTAATCAGTGGTAGCATGTAGTGATACTGAGATCAGATAGAAAGTAAATTTTCTTACACAGTTTTAAGTATTAGAATGCAGGCATTCTTTATTACAGTGCTGGACACCTTCAGAGGATTTGTCCTCTAATCAAATGTTGTGAAACTTTACCACAATGTATTTATTCCATCATGGTCATACATATTCATTACAATGTACTTCCTAGCTAATACATAAACTTCACTTCTAGAACCAATTTACAGGCCTCCACCCCTTACTGGAAGTCCTTAAATGGTCTTAGAGGGTTATCTAGAGGGGTTTCTGGTAGCCATATTCACTGAGTGCCCCCAGTATTGTAAACCTTGCCTTGAACTTCTCTTAGGGCATGTGCAGTTGTTTCTTGTTACATAACTTTGCCACAAAACCCACTAGGTGCCTCATTATCTGTTTATCCACTGGTTCTAGCTATGTTTAGCATCCTGTATGTCTACTTTTACATTCTTTTATCTAATTTGCTAGTTAGTCTTTAAACACTATTTTGCAGCTTCAAGGGAACTGAAAATTTCCATTCTCTGTGTTGTCTGTCAGTAGTTTCCTCTCTGGATAAACCTAGAGAATATTTCCTTTTCTTTTATTGAGCCTTTCTTTGCAGAACATATTTACACAGTAACCTGATGTCTTAAAAACGACAGGAAAGAAAATACATGCTGTGTCGCACGTTTAGAGCAAGTAGTATGACATCTAGGGCATAGAGAAGTAGATCCTGTAACATTTTTGTTCACCTGAACAGCCGTTATTCAAATACACCCAAAAGGATGCAAGGCCATTCTGAGTCTGTTAGAAGATATGTCTAGACACCACTACCATAGGCACAGGCAGTGGTTTTATGTTACTGTACTGGGTGAGGAAGAACAAAACAAGCATCTGATGCTTCTCCCTAACACTCCCTTCAGCTGTTTTAAGCTGAGGAGCCTGCCTGAGCTGGATATGGTTTCTGCATACTTAGAAATTCTCAGTGTTATCTTTGTCCAGATTCTTGTTCAGTCTTTGAAATAAAATTAAACTTTCAGCACCCACAATATTCTGGGGCAAGGATTTTTAAAGTTTGCTACTTCACTGTGTGAAGATGCACCTCTCTTTTGCTTGTTACTTACTAGCTTTGTTAGAAGGCTGCTAAAAGAGATAATGAAAGATGATTTTTGTCCACTCTTACGCCATACGTGATTTTTTAGATTTTGAATATTTTCCCCTAAATTATATTGTATCTTGACTGAAGGGTCTTAGTTTACTTT
Organism: Pachycephala philippinensis; assembly: GCA_013397055.1. Lineage (NCBI taxonomy): Eukaryota > Metazoa > Chordata > Aves > Passeriformes > Pachycephala > Pachycephala philippinensis. Next base: position 28,135 of record VWZT01006689.1, read on the forward strand.
TCCATTCCTCATAAAACTTCTGTTGTACCATATCTTTGTCCTTTCTTCTTCTCCCACTTGGAAACTTTGTCAGGTCTATTATATCCTCTTTCTATAGAGGGGACTAGATCTACACAGTACTTAGTGTGACAAAACCTTGCATTATTCTCATAATGCCATGTACTCTGTGTTATTCTTCATACTATAACTAATGTCTAGTATGTAATTTGCTGTGGGGACTTCTATCGAGCTGAGTTTTCATGGATTAGCGTGCCATAACTCTGAGATTGTCACTCCTTAATGGTACTGGGCAGCTCTAAACAATTCATTTTAGTGTGATGTTCGGTTTGTACGTAAGTTGATCTACTTTTGTCTGTATTGGATTTCATTTGATACTGTGTTCACTCAGTTTTCCAGGGTCCTTCTGCAGTTCATGAACAGTCAGCTGTTGCAGTTTTTACATCTGTCATGGCTGACATCTACACCTCATTGCTCACTCTTTTTTCCCATGCATATTTTTTATAATGAAATAGTGTAGGTCCCAGAAGAGGTTCTGCAATGGAACCCAACAGAACTCCATCTGGAACCTCCACTGATTGCAAGAAACTAATTGCTATTCAATAAAAAAAGTAACTAATTATTCCTAAGCTTTGCTTTCATTTTTTTGGTTTTGATTGCTTACTTCTGCAAAGACCTTATGGAATGAGTTCTTAAATTCTTAAAACCTCTTGGTGAAGGACATTGTCAAAAGCCTTTTGGAAGTCCAACCAGAGTATATTTATTTACCCATCTCTATCTATACGTTTGGCCGCTTTTAAGTACAGTAATAAATTTTTAAGGCAGAATTTTCCTTTGTTTAACTATTTCTAAAGCAGTGACTCTTTACCCAAGTGTCCATTAATTATCTTATTTCTTAGCTTTTACTACTTTTTCTAGTAGTGACTTGGAAGTTCATAGTGCCTCACCTCACATCTCCTTTTAAAAGTTGACATCACATTTGTCGCCCAGCTGTTCTGAAATGTGAAAACTGTTTTTTAAATGAGATTTTCAATTACTTTAATTTACGGAGTGTTTTTATTCAGTTATTCCACCTATGTTCCTTCAACATTGTGAACTGCAGAATGTCAAGTATTCTATCTTGAGTAACTGATCTGAGCTGAACTGACGCAAACAAATCAATCAAACACTAAACTTTGAAAAAAATCTGATGCTTTTGTGAGTATGGTGCACTCCAATGAGCCAAGCATAAGTGAACAGCTTTAAACGGGGGAAGTTCCCTTAGCCCTCTTGGAATTGAGTAGACCCATTCCCTGCAGGATTGGACTTCAGAGTAAGCTGTTTATGTAAGTTGTTCATGAGCAACCAAGCCCCATCTTGAACAACTGGTAGTTTTACCAATGGGGTATAGAGTGAAACTAATGCAGAGAGGTCTTACAGCTCAGATTAGCTTCTTTTGTTTTTAAAGTATTGTACTCCATTCAGTATTGTGCTGAAGTATTCAGTAGCAGTTTATAAAAGTCTCAGTAGTCCCTTAGTAAGGACATTAGAAATGCTTTTGCGTGTACCCCAATTATATCAGTAAGGTTGACAGACTAGATGTATCCCATCACTACTAGATGTATCCCACACAACACGAGCTCCAGCCCTAGCTAGCATGGCAGTATTAGTTGTGATACTCTGTACAGTTTTCTTCCTTGCTCCTTTGTAAACAAAATAATTTGCTTTCCATGAATTGAAAATACAACATTAATAGAATTTTATTCATACCTAGTTGAAATAAAAGTTCATTCCCAGAGGATACATGTATGACAATATCTGGAATTGCTTTGACCCTTCTGACATATGCCCATCACCACGTCACTGTCGTTACTCCTTCCTGCCTGTCTGATCAAGCTGAATGTTTGCTTTAGCTTGGAGTAGTTTCAATTTCTGTTGTCAGTGGAAAACAGACCCCTACCAATGAATTTTAGGTCAGTGCATGATGAAGGTGGCCAACTGACAAATCACAAAACCATCACCTGGGAAAACTGGTAGCTGTAATTGAACAGAGTCACAGAGCATTGTTTTCTATAAGAGTTAACTATTCCGTGACCAGAAAGGGCCTCGGACTATGTTGGCATCAATAAACGGTTCTACCATTGCAACAGACTAGTCTTTTTGAAGCTTTCTTGTATATAAATGCCATTCCAATTGTGTGAAATCTGAGCAATTTCCGTTTCTTGCCTGGCAAATACAAATGTTAATCTGATGAACATAGCTGCATGGTGAGCAGTTCCAGTGGTGGCTGAAATCTGTATTGTTTTTCTGATGTTTCTTATCCTGTAGTACTCTGAAACAATGTTTCAATATAGAAATGAAAATCCATTTATAAAGAAGAATACATATCTTTATCCAGTGCATTGCTAGCATTCTAACTGACTATCTTTTCCCTATTTCAGTATTTTGGTAAGTTTAATATCAATGTATTAAACAAATGTACAGTAGAAACTTTTATCCTTTCTCCAAGAAAAAAGACTTTCAGGCATTCTTTCAGCCCTGAGGTTGTAAGATTCTGCTCTCCAAATGAGAAGATCACCAAGGAATGTTCTTTGTATGTGTGAAATGGATAGGATGAGAGCTGTAACTTGTTTATCATTCGTTTTAGTAAATTTAGATGTTTTGTAATGAATTGGGTATCAGCTCTCTTTGGCTTTTCTCTGTAGTCCGAAGTAATTTAGAAGCTTAAGTTAGTTCTTAACTTAATGATATTAACTACACTTAATCTAAAATGTAGGCCTCACTGGGGTCTGGGTTGAAAAAAGATTAAGTGCTTCTTCCTTAAATTCTTACTGTAGTTCCCATTAAACAAGATGAAAGAGTCCAGTGAATCCAGTGAAAGCCTAATTGAATTTTCTAGCACTTTGAAAAATGGTTCAGCAAGAGAGACCTGTGTACATCTGAATTATTGTCACTTTTTTTGTGTGTTGTTTTTATTATTGTTGTGATTGCAAATAGCAACTTTAAGTGGAATATTGCCAGACTGCGCTAGACATATTCTATGCTAGAATAGAGTCCCTTGGTGTGCTGTAATAATTTTCAAATCCTCACTAAATTTTAGTTATGATGATGGAGATGTTTTATTTTTTACTATGCTTGAATGCTACATAATGCAGTCATTTAGGGGATTTTTTTTTGCTCTCATTTGCTCACTTGCTTTTTCTTTTAGTGTACCTTTAGATGCTGTCAAAGAGAATTTTTTTGTTTTCATATTATTAAACTGTTACATAAACAGGTGTTGCTCTAGTTGTCCTGTCAAAGTCAACAGGGTTACATATGGACACATAAATAAAGAATGCTGACAAACCTTACTTCTACACAAAAAAAAAGTATAAACCTTTGTACAGCTCTAGCATTAATCCAAGTAACATAGATGAATGTGTCAGTAACCTGGGGTTCTGGACAAGTTGCGTGCTTCTCTGTATTTGGTTAAACATGTCATATAGAGTGGAAGATACCAGACTTCACTAGAGTACAAAGTTGAGGAAGTGTGATCTAGGTTAACTGTATTAGAGGGTTGGATTTCGTGCCTCCACACCCCACATAGATGAACTTAACTCAGTCTTAGATATTCCCATGAGTCACTTCTTTATTACTCTTTCGTAAATTATATCGGTAATAGAAGAGGAAATTGCTTAAATCAAGTCTCATGAGAAAGTCTGTTAAATGAAAACATTGTATTTCCTATGACCAGTAAGAGCTGAATTCAGATTTGTAAGACAAAGTACAGCATGAAAAAGTTTATCACTGGCAATATAAATGTTCGCCGTAAACAGTGTGACTAGTGTAAGTCACCACATTAGTCATTTTGAATGGTATAAATTGCCTTGCTATTAATGTGCTTAGGAGTTTTATATTGATGTTTAAATAACTGGATACAGATATAACAGTATTTCTACTGTTACAGAAGAACTGCCTGGTTCTTAAATCTTTTACTCATCCAAGTAACCCCATTAGATTTGACTGCTCTTGATTTATGCTTCTGAAATTCATTAGTTTCAACAGCTATTTCTGACTTACAGTTTTGTAAGTGAGAAGGGTCTTGATCCTGTGGGACTGGGTAGGGTAGATGTTTACAAGTTTCAGGACAGGGACGATGCTTATTAAATATTTCATGATCAAGATTTAAAAGGAAATTAATATTAACATTGTTTGTTGTGACACTTTCCTTGCAGTAGTTTGTTAAAAATAAAACCCCTTAACTCACCTTTATGTTGTTCTCATGAATGAAGTAGCCTTGTCAGGTCTTTGTCAAGCCTCATTCTTATGCTTTATCGTAATTACTTATACGACAGTACAGCTGAAGAAACATCACAAAGAAACTATAACCTTTAGAGTCTGGAGTAGCTACTAATGTATGATATGTGGCAGTTCTGTTTGCTACTTCAACAAATATTCATGATACTGCATGAGTATTCATCGTCATTGTCTTATCATTTTACATTTGTTTAGTGATACAACATGAAATAGGATTGGCAGTCAATAAAATAGAGACAAAGCTCATTTCAGTTGATCCAGTATATAATTTAGACATTTTAAATTACAGATTATTGAGTTCGGAAAGGGAAAAAAAAGATTTCAGAAAGCCGTGGCAATTTAGTTGACCCCTCAAAATTAAAGGCTAAAGGTATTTGTTTCCTTTTGTGATGGCTTCATCAAAATGATTACTGTGAAGAAACATTACCATATTGCCTAACAGCTTCTTTGCAGATAAAATGTAAGTTTGTTATGGCTTGAACTTGCAAATGCATGATGACTGCATTGAAGTCACTTTAAATACTGCAGAGGTTACTTTTGTTTGTTCAGCATAATATAAATACGCTTAGTTGCACTCATTTTTACTTGCAGAAACAAGGTGGTGACTCACTGGGCTTCACAAAAAGGGGCATAGACTACCAGTTTATATTATGCTCTTTTTTTGTGTTGAAAAGAAATAATAGAAAAGATGAATGAGAATGAAGGCAGTAACTGATTTCCTTTTGAGCATTTTCATGAAAAATGTAATGTTGCCCTGGAACTGCAAGCTACAGTCACGGGTTTGCTGTGTAACGTTGCATTACTTTATTTGACAGGGGTATGAACTTGCCAGTTGCTGCAACGCTCAGTAGGCAAAGCTCACAGTGACATGGGGTTGCAATTATTAATGCCTGTAATCATTGTACTTGGATTTTAACATTTCACATGACAAATGTGGAAATGGCTTTCTTCACCATCTCCCCCCAGATGTTTTAGGCTAATATATCTGTTGGAATCTGCACTTCATATAAACCCCTCTACCACTGTCCAATAATTAAGGACCTGTGTTCATAAATTTTTAGCTATTTTTTGAACATTGTTCTAATAGAGACAAAACTGTTTATCAGTCCTAGAGAAGAGGTGGATGAAACCCTTGCTGACCATCAAAGAAATTTTTGAAGTACTACAGTGACATTTTTTCAATTCAATGCTTGAACAATCAACACAGTGTCCAGATATCTTCAACTTCTCACTTTTTATTCATTCTTGACATCACTGAGGGCATGTTTGTAGCCCTCATCTACGGAGAAGTGGTACCACATAGCAGGTGTTCAAAGGGTGCTAATACACAGCACAGCTCAGATACTGTCCTCCCATAAAGACTGATGCATGTTCTTCTCAGAGGTTCAGCTGCAACAGAGAAGGGTAGGGGCCAAGCTCAAGCCCTGCTTCTGTCATAACCTTTGCAGGGAATATGTATTTACTGTGGTCTCCTGTTACATGTGGCGTGTAAGGCTTCACAGCTCATCCATGTAGAACTCATCATTTTCACATGGTCTTTATTCCGGCAGCTTTTCCTTAGCTTTGTTTACCTGATGGGTGTCCTTGGGATTTATCTTTTTATGATTTGGCTTCAGTGTTCTTTTTTACCTGCACTTTTAGAAATAGCACCATTTGTAATTAAATATGATCAAAGTATATTTTTATTTTAAAGAAAATCAGTTAACCTCTCCCACTTTTAAGAACTCAGTAAAGCAGAAAGTTCATAATTTCAATAACAACAGGATTTACACAAATATGTAATCCAAAAGATGCCACAGTCCTGCTTGGAAGGATTCCTCCTGTGCAGTAGTGTTGATTCAATTAATAAATCTTAGTATGATTTAGCATGTATTAGAATTAAAGCTTTGATACAGTTTGAATTTTTTTCTTTCTAATACCTAAATTAATCTTAGCTGATTTGTACTAAAACTTACTTGTGCTACAAACTTTTTGGTTTTATTTAAATGATGTAAAACACTTTTTATTGCTATTTGGTTGTTAGGTTTTTCTCTCTTTATTTTTCAAAGTAATGCCACATGTTAAATAAGGTTACCAAGGGACCACTAAAGTACTGTAATTTCAAAAAGCAGAATTTCATTTGACAGTATTTGTTTTAAAATACAACTGTACTAAGTAACCTTTATACAGAAAGTGTGATGTAGGAAGCTTTTTCCAATTCACCTCAACTTTTAAAAGTTATGGATCAGTTAGGAGTCTCACAGGAAACATAATTTGGTTTATGTTGCTAAATTTATTTTATAATATATTTTCAGTAGAGCATTTCTCTATATAGAAAAGTAGAACTTTGATTTTTAAAAATAGTTTAGAATAAATCCAACNTCTGTCTTGGTTTGAGACAGTTTAAAGAGGTGAGCACTCTGAAATGAGTAACATCCCCCTTGATTCTAACCAATCCCTTCCTACCAGTAAGGAACGAGATACTAGTAGATACAAGTGAAAAAATAACAGTTTAGTAACAGAATGCCAACAGGCAAGGGAAAAAAAAGTAAGTAACTGCTAGATAGCAAACTGCTAAATCTCACAACCCCAGGGAACAAAGAGAGACCCCAATGTCGGAAATGCTCTTTCCCGAGACAGTGCCAGCCAGAGGTGGCCATGTGGCTGGAGGACAAAGGGAAGTTGATGTCATACCTTCCTTTCCAACGTGGCACCCTCCAGACAACCACGTCTTTCCCCCTGGAGCGGGAATCCAACAGACTTGGCTTGCAGGAGCGGGACCGCCTGTGGCGACCTGCAGGCACCCGCTGCACTCACCCTAAGGCAGCTTAAAACTGCCAACTGGCAGTCTCTCCGAGATGCGCAAAACCCCCAAAAACTAAAAGAGAATCCAAAAAGGGAAGACAAAACCTTTGCCTGCGCAAAGACCAAACAGCCCACGAAGCAAATACCATGCGGTGAAGAACCGGAAGCAGCCCATGAGAGAGGATTTTAAAAACGCATTCCCAGACATACACACAGCATACCTGGCTTTAGGGTCTTACAATTTTTGGGCACAGATATATATGGAATACAATAACATAACTGTAAAAAACCTCAACTTTGATACTGAATTAGAATGGTATCAAAAATTATAACTGACCTCAGAATATCGATGTGTTTTAATCCTACTAACAAAGGCACATGAAAATTAAAGGGCTGGAGTTTATTTTACAATTGAAAGAATTAATGTATTACTTTATTTTTAAAACAAAATACAGCGGCATATAAGCAACAGCAGTGACATTATCTTAAAGAACATAAGGCCGAGCTACTTTATTTTAATGGCTGTTACTAATTTTTGGCATTAACTATTTAAAAAGCCAAACTGTACTTTCCTAGCTCAAGGCAAGTGCCCAGACAAAATTCCTCCATTCAAATAACTGAAACGTAAATGAAAAATACAAAGGAAGGCTAGAATGGTGTATTTTAAGTCAGTAAGGTGATAGGCTTTTCTCTCTGTTTAAACAGAATGAGAAGGAATGGTTAAATGGTAAAGAGTTACATTCCTATCATGTTGAAGAGATGCAACCTGATTTACTTTTATGGAATTGTGATGTTTCTGCTGAAATAGCCGTGGGATTTTTTAAACACCGCTCTCTATTTTGCCGTTTTCTTCATTTTTTATATGCAGGTGGTTGGCCTGCTCTGGACACATTCAAGGATCTTCACATCCTTCTTAAATTGTGGGGCCCAGACCTGCACACAGTACTGTAAATGAGGCTCACCAAAGCTGAGTATGGTGAGATAACCACCTCCTTTGTCTGGGTGGTTACGTTGTATTTGAGGTACTCCAGGATGCAGTTTGGCCTCATGGCTGCCCAGATACATGGCTGAGTCACACTTAGCTTAATGTCAGCCAGCACCCACAGGTTACTCTCTGCAGGTCTGCTCTCCAGCCACTTCTCTCCCATTTTACACTTGTGTCTGGTATTACTTCTTCCCTGGTGCAGAATCCAGCATTTCAACTTTCTAAATTTCATCCCATTAATCATAGCCTAATGCTCTGATCTATCCAGATGCATCTGCAAGGCCTTTGGTCTCTCAAGAGAGTCAACAGCACCTCCCAGTTTGGTATCATCAGCAAACTTGCTAATGGAGCACTTAAATCCTGTATTCAGGTTGTTGTTAAATATACTGAACAGAGCTGGTCCTAGGACTGAGCCTTGAGGAACAGCACTGGGCTGGCCACCAGCCAGATGTAACCCACTTCACTACAGCTGGGCTCATCTGTGCTGTGAAGATGTGCCACTTCAGCTGGAATTGCCTTTCAAAAAGAAGGCATCATGAAAATTACTCTACTACTGATATATTTTAATTAGTCTTAGACAAACCAATTCCTATTTAATTTATGATAAACTAAATTGATTTAACTGAATGTTTTTGTGTTTTTCTTACACTAGACATAAGTTACTCTTCCCAAAATGAAGATATTGATTGACCACCCACACAGACTGGCATTAATATCCTAGACGCTGTTGCAGTTTTCCCCATTAGGCGAATTCATTTAAATTGTTGCCGTTTTCTATCAATATCAATATTTTCTTTGTAGTCTACTTTCATGTTTTGTCAAGATTTTTTTTTTCTAATATTCTAAATATTCTTGGAATTCATGAATGACTGATTTCCAGTTCTCTTCAAGTCTTTACTGCTGAACTCTCAAGTTTCCAGCATGTGTATTCTTGTAGATGCAAATTCAGAAACCTGAGGGATTTTTTAAGATGAAAGTTTTCAAGTGTTGCTCCATCCTCTTAGGTGATATCATTCAGTTCTATTTGGAAAACCAAGCCTGTTTCATGAGGTCACTTTGAGTTTTAGCTTGAAATGACAGTAGGCTCAATTGTCCCTTTTTTGCTCATCATTGAGGAACTTGAAACTAAATTATTAAGTATCTTACAAGATTTGCAGTTCAATAGTAGGTCAAATTCCAAATGAGTTGGAGAGGCATTCTCCCAAAGACAAGGAGACTGAATGTTAGTTTGTAGGTGAGTGAAACCGAAGTTTCAAGTTAAAAATGAAAAATGAAAGCAGACATATTGATGACTGGAAAGGAAGATTTTCTTTTTTCAAATTGTGAAGGTTATCTCACTTCAGTATTTATATTTCTATTTTTTAGAATATGAAGGGATTAGTAAGAAGCATTTTTATTACACCATTGTGAAATTTGCAATTTTGCATGAATTGATTTTGTACCTCAAATGAGTTATTATCCTACGAAGTTACCATTCCCATCTTTCTTTCTTCAACTTTTTGCTCTCATTTGACAGAATGGGAAAACTATTCCTGTTGTATAGTCTGATGCTGTGAATGTACTTTTTATAATTTAATTACATAAATAACCAATTCTAGTGTGTTTTACAGTACATTTCCTTAAGCAAACTAGATGGAATGCTTTTTAATAAGTCTATAGCCATTTAATGATTTTTATACTTGTCGTTTGAGGACAGTTTGGATATAGATTGATATAGAATTACCTAAAGTACTGCATATAAATTAAACATTAAAAAGGTAGATACAGCCAGACTAAGCAGCTCAGTTATAATCTTTGGTTATGCAGTTACTGCCTCAAGGATACTTCATCTACTTCATATCATATATCCTTTTGAAAGATGATCAGTGGGTTCAAGTAACATTTCAGCACAGAGGAAATTGCATAATTTATAGACTTTCCAAAATGAAAAACAGGAAACCAGTTTCATTAAATTAAGTCTTCCACTCCTTTTTTTTTCTTTTCTGCTGTTACAGATTGGAACATTGAAGGACTACTACCACTTCTACCATAGTAAAACAATTAAAAGGTCAGTTCTCTCAAGCAGAGGTACCCACAGCTTCATTTCAATGGAACCAAAGGTAAGAAAATCCATGCAGGTATTTGAGGAAAAAGCCTTTGCATTTTTTATATGAAATACTATACCAGAAGACATTCACCTGAATGGCATATAGCATTACAAGAATTAACCCTATCTGTTTTCTAAGGTTCTACTTCTCATTAAAACAAAGTGAAGATGATACCATGCCATTAAGTATGTGCTATTCTTGGAATATAAGGTCCACCATTATTCCTGGATGAGTACTTGAATTTTGTTAATGCACTAATTACTGTGCTATGCTTCTCTGCAAAACCACATGTGTATGATTTATGTTTGCAGATCCCTTCTGTGAAACAACCAGCTTAAACATAAAAATGGGCTATGTGGGATGGTATAATGTTCAGAGGAAAGTTTCTCTTGCTTTTTTTCTTGTCTTCTTCTGGACTTGGTCTATGAGGGATTAAAAAGAATACCCTTTTCTGTGGTCCTTTTGGTAGTTCCACTGATCTTAATTTTAAGATCTGCATGCCATTTCTTTGTAGCATAGACTATAACAGGTAACTGTCAACACAATTTAATTACTGGTTTATAGTTAAGTATAATATCCTCTTGTATCCTACCCAGGACACACTTTTGTTTGAATCCTTTAATTTCAGTTATTAGTAGCTTATTCACTGACTGCAGAATTGGATTGCCTCTGGTTTTCTTTTAGAAAAAAATTGGTGAAGATCCCATTACCTTTTTTTATGCTGTTCATGCAACGCAGTCTTGCCAACAAGCCCCTAGGCCCCTGGTGTGGTAATAACAGAATCAAACTTTTTTTAAATTATTGGATGATGAATGTTCTCTGTGAAGGATTTGTCAGGTTTTACTTAAAAAATCATTTATGAGAAGTAAAAGTTACTTGTGAAAGAGTTTGAACACTGTTCAAATTGAGCATCATAAAGGAATACTTCTGCCATCTGGAAAACTGTATTTAGGGCTGAAGTTCCTCTTGAGGATGGGACAAGACTAGGAATGTGCACAAAAAACTGTGTTCAGTCCTGTGTTGATAAGGCTGAACTGCTTAACCCTTTGAGAGCACCAGCAGCTCTGCTGAGCGATGTATATTGGGGATTAGTATGAAAGTGATCAGGGCCCAAATCTCTGTTCCCATGGGTACTAAGACCCACCATTCAAACAACAAGCACTGCACACAGAATGGGCAAAAATGCAAAAGGAAGGGAAAGTGTTTGCATCTGCATCAGTTCATGCTCTTTCCATGTGCACAGAGGTGGAGCAATTTACACACAAATGCACAAGTTTGCTTGCATGTACCACCATAAACTGTGGTGTTACACTCAGCTTCCAGATACCCCATCTGCACCTCTGTCAGACAGTCCAGACTACTTTGGCCAGAATAGTGAGAGACTCTATGGCAGAACACATCCGAAAATCAGAGTTATCATTTATTTTCCACATTATGCCGTTTTGGTGTTGTCTCCAATCTGTGCTGCTGCTGGTATAGAATTTCTAAATTTCTGAACCATTGTTACGTATCACTTCGATACTGAGAAGCTCTAGTGAGGGCTGTGCAAGGTACTCAACCCAGTTAATGATTCTGTACCCAAAGAGAAGCTGATGGTCTAATATCTAGATCTGGCAAAAAGGGTTTATGAATCACTTTGTGACTTCTTCACTGACCCCGGGTTTGGGAATTCTTATGTGGCTCCAGACATGTCAACGGTCACATATTCGTAGCATAAACGGTCACATATTCGTAGCATAAAGACCACTTTGTCCTCAGTGTGTATAACATTCAAGAACTATTAAAGCAGACTGGCAAATTAATTATTCTATATAAGCTGGTCCTTTTAAAACAAAAGCTCTAATATTAAATAAGGCACATTGCATTGCTGTGAGAATCTGAAAGGACCACACACTATTATGTTTATGAGTGTGATAGTGTCTAATGCCCATATTTGCAGCAGATTAGTCAGCGTGTGTACCTGGAAACAAAGAAATACTGATGTTTGTTTACTTTCCTAATAATTTGATGGTAATTTACTTAATGCTGAAAAAGTTCTCCCTGTTATGTGTACATGGAATTAACCTGTTCTGTGTTGCTTTAGACATGGATCACTAATTTTCTCCTTTACACATTTTAAAGGATGGAATTCTGATTGAGTGGCAATTCATTATGTAAATAGCCTGCATATAATGGAAGAAATGATGAAATCTGGTATTTCTGAATTATTTTCATGGATAGTGCTTGATTTTATTGTGTGAATGCACAATGAAAGATGTAGAACTAATAGAAAATCTTGTTATTGTGTATTTAAATTAATGAATTGCTTTGAAGATATTTGGGTTGATTTTCTTCTTCTGGAAAAGACTCTTGACACTGTGATAAACAATATGAATAGATCCAACAGGGAGCATAGTAACTGGGTGTGGCACTTAGTGCTGTGGTCTAGTTGACAAGATGGGGGTTGATCGAAGGTTGGACTTGATGATCTTTGAGGTGCTTTACATCCTTTTTTGATTCTATGATAAATTGAAGACATAGGGATTACACATTTTGACACTTTCCTCAGCATTAACCTGTATTAACCTCATATTATCTGTATTTAGACAAAAAGGTAAAGGATATGCAGTGTAACACAGTTTTGTCAATTATCAGCCACATCTTTACCTAGCAATGCTACATGTTGTCATCTAGCAATGAAAAAGATGAAGCAGTTTTAGGAAGAGATGCACAAGTAAGGCTGTAATTTCCTTAACATAGATTGTAATGGAGAAAATTTGAAACATAGCTTTATTCACATCATCTTTCTAGGCCAGTGAATAGTTATGTGGCATTTTGCATGTCTTAATAGGAAAACATAGAAAGTGGAAGAAGTCTGTGGATTTAAAGCAGAGATCAAAGCCAATTGAATGAAATTTATTTACAGAGGTTTCTGGTCTCCCCAGCTGATGTGCTGTTTGCAGCTGGCCTTTGGTGGGGGTCAATGAGAGTGCCACTCCATGAATCAAGAGCCTTTTTTAGCTTTAGAGTTTGCTCTGAAAAGTTATTTTGGTGATACTACAATGCATGAAACAAAGGGAGCAGGAGCAAAAAAGAAGTGGGAAGATGACAGAATGAGTTCCCAGTTGGAAGGTATCACGAAGCTCAAATTCAACCATTAAATAGTTGAGTGTGTTGATGGTAAGCCACGTATTGAAACCAGACTGTTACAGCACTTCCAGGGGTAATAAGAAAGAGCTGAGGTATGTCTCTGGGTTTTGCAGTGGTGAAATGAAGTCACAAAGTGGGAAACATTGCAAACCAAGATTGAAACCGCAGTCTGAAGGCCAGACTTTTCATCAGTACAAAGGATAAGGGAAATCAGGTGGAGCTTTTCTATTAGTAAAGAGATGACAATTCCAATGAAATGTGAGAGTTGAAGTGTATATACATGACAATAGTTCATGTAAATTAAATGGACAGCACAGCTGGAAAGACTGTCTTTTTATTCTGAACTGTTATATAAAATGAAGAGCTTTTACTGGAGAGCTGTGATAATGAAAAATATGCCACAGAACAGGTAGCATAAATAATCCTAGAAGATGACAGTTCTTAAGGTAATACAAGGCAGCTCTAGGATTGATAATATACTGAAACAGATATACTAAAGTTTGTTCAGTTTTTCTCATGAGGTCCCCAGAGTCTCCCATCACAACAGAGATCTGAAAAAGACATGTGGCCCACAGTGATGCTAAAAAATGTAGAATTGATAATTTGTGTTCCTTGAAGTGTGACATTAGCCAACTTTGGAGTATTAGTGTTACTTTATCAATCTGTACTAAGATGGCATATCGTATTTTTCTAATTTTAATGAATTTCAGGTAGGTTTATTTAGAGTTTGAATCCTGTTTGATGGGTCAAGTTCATTTTTCTTCTAGAAACAGAAAGATTTACAGTCTCATTGAAATAAGAAGTAAGGCTGCTTTCCCTTAAGGAAGATACTCTGCTTGAGCACAATTTTGCAGTGGTGTCATGCCTTCGTCAACTCTACTCCAGGATCAGAGTACCTGGGAAAACATTACTCCAGACATTTACATTTTACGCAGCCTGATCAAACCACACACAGAGTGTAGCGGTGTGACAAAGGAGGAAGTTTTATCTTTGCCATATCAAGCTGAACAGAACTCATAGTATCAGCATGTAAAATGCTGGCAAGCATATCTTTGATGACACCAAATGATATGGGCTGTTTTCAGAGGATAGGAAAGTAGTGCCACAAGCCTGTCCTTATTACTGGGAGGACAATTGTGTTCATGAGAGAGCAATGGCTGCAGAATTGTAGCAGCCATGAGTAACCTGGGGCTTTTAAAAGCCTGCACCATGGACTTAAAACTTAGAGGAATTAGATGAGAATGTTATTATGGGTAAGGTAGTATTTAGTTGTTAAACTTAGTGAACAAAAAGATTTTGTTAGACATATAGGATAACACAGCAGTTAAACAGTGGGAGCAGGTGAGTTACTGATGTTTGCATGGGTAGCCATAAAATGTACAAGTGCACAGGGACCAAGAATCAGTAAGATGGTACTTGGTGGCAAAATAGTAAGAACTGTCATGCTGTTTTCATGTTCAGAGTTTGACTGGAGTTTTAAGATAGGTCTTAAATGATGCAATATTTACCACTGTGGTCCCTTTAATTAATTACCTGAAAAAGCTTTTACATGAGCAATCCTCACATCTTTAACTTAGTAAAAATCAAGAATAAGTCTTGCTATTTTTAAGGTGCCTGTTATTGGGTGAGTTAGAACATGAACTGAATCACAATGAATGAGAGGGAATAGCAATATCTCCCTATGTCACCTTCCTCTGGAGTATTAATTAGTTTCATGTAAACATGAGCAAATAGTCCTACAACTTGGATTTTTTTTTTTCAGGGCTTTTTGAAATATAAAGTTGCTGTTCACTGATAAAGAATTCCAATATATCCTGCTGGAATTAGTGTTGTTTTAACGGTTCATTGTGCTGTAAATTTTGCACAAGTTGGTTTGTATTTTGTTTGCTTAATGGTAATTAAAACCTGTACTTATAGGGGTGCCTGTTATAGTAGTTTTAGTATAAACAGTATTCATCGGCAGCAGAAATCCCTGGGAAATACGTGCTGTTTCAGCAGGAATCAAGAATATTTTTAGTGTGATGAGGCTGCATCACACTTATTTTCATTCGTCACTCAGTGGTGACTATTCAGCAGTTCAGAATGCACCTAGACCTAGAATAACAGCAGGGAGATAAATCCCGGTGAGTATAGCGATAAAGTAGCTGCATTTTGTAGCAGGTTTTTCCCTTATCACAGAATTCTATAATATTTTGAGCTGGAAGAAACTTTTTGAAAGTCATCTAGTCCAACCTGCCCACAATGAGCAGGCACACCTTCAACTAGATCAGGTTGCTCAGAACCCTGTTTGACCTGACCTTGAAGGTTTCCTGGGATGGGGCACCTAGCTGCCCACTCTAGACAGCTTGGTCCAGGGTTTCACCACTCTCATTGTAAAGAATATGTAATCTGGATCAACCCTCTTTCAGTTTAAAACTATTTCTCCTTGTCCTGTAGCAACAAGACCTGCTAAAAAGTTTGTCCCCATCTTAGTGGTCCCCTACACATACTGGAAAGCCTCAAAAAGGTCTCCCTGGAGTCTTCTCNTTGACCTGACCTTGAAGGTTTCCTGGGATGGGGCACCTAGCTGCCCACTCTAGACAGCTTGGTCCAGGGTTTCACCACTCTCATTGTAAAGAATATGTAATCTGGATCAACCCTCTTTCAGTTTAAAACTATTTCTCCTTGTCCTGTAGCAACAAGACCTGCTAAAAAGTTTGTCCCCATCTTAGTGGTCCCCTACACATACTGGAAAGCCTCAAAAAGGTCTCCCTGGAGTCTTCTCAAAGACAAACAACCTCAACTCTCTGAGCCTTTCCAAATAGAAGAGGTGCTTCAGCCCACTAACCATCTTTGTGGCCCTTCTCTGGACTCAATCCCAACAAGTCTTCCTGTACTGAGGACCACAGAGTTGCATGCAGCACTCCAGGTGGGTTCTGCACCAACCCAGTAACTGAAACACTTGAGAAGGTAGGTTGAAACTTGTAATCGTTATGAGGAAGAGCAGCCTAAAATTTGGTGTTCCTTTTCTGCACAGGGAACAGTGTTCTGTCTGTGGAGGATACAAAACCGGTGTAAGGATGAACCTTGGGTGACTGTAATCTAAAAACAAAAAGCCAACATCACATGAATATATATGGCCTTCCCTTTGTACTCTAGTGGCCAAATCCATTGCTTCTGTAAGAGGAAATATCTGTTCTTCAGTCAGCAAATTTTGTCACATTATGGTAATTTCTCTCAATTTATTTACAATAGGTAGAAACATTTAATAAAGTTAATTTTAACACTAATGAGACAGGCTTATTTCTGAAGAACAAAAGCTTCGTTAATGTCTAATTAATAACTGATTTGCTGTTTGTACTTAAAGAAACAAAAACTAGTCATTGAAGCTTCCTAGTGGAACCACTTTTTGGTGTTTTCTACTAGAAGCAGGAAATGACCAGTAGGAATTCAGTGTAGTATTATTTTAGAAAATAAAAATGTTCACTGTTGGGGAATATGGAAGTTTTTCTTGAAATATATTACTGTAGTCAGTTACCTACACTAAGATTTCCCTTTCATCATGATTTCACGTGATTTCATCATGATTTCATCAATTGTTGGCATCTGCCTCAAAGGAGTTTTGTTGCCTCAATGCATCTAATTTCAAGTGCATTAAAAAGAAAGATTAGATTAGATTCCAATTTTTCACTTGCCAAGTCATTTTACAGAACTCCTTGGCAAAGACCATCTCATTGTTAACTTTTGGAAAAGAATTGGAGATTAGTTCAGAGGTTTTAACTGGCTTGCTCCCTAATTAATGTAGCAAATGAGGAATTAATTCCTCCTCTCCCACCCACTGGAAAAAAACAAAACATTATTTTGCAGGATTATATTCTTTAACTATTTTCATAGCATTATTTTCTTAAGATGGTAAAGAGATGAACAAGGAACTTTAAAAACCTCAGGATGGTGAGGAGAAGGGTCAGGATTTTAACCAGGGTTCTTTTTGAGAAAAAAACTTCAGTGCTCCACCCTTTTTATCAAGTTCTTGCAACATCACAGAAACCTCGTGTTGGACCAGCTGTCGGATATCCCATTCCAGGACTCAGCAGTCTTTAGGGATTGTGGTAGAGCTGCTATTATGGCCTCTAGACTTCATAGTCAATGAGAAAGATGTTGGCTGACACTAAAGTGGCAGGCAAGGACTCAGCAATTTCTCACAGAAGTAGCTAAAACTTTCTGGATCAGGAATATTCAAAATTACGCAAATTTCATCAGTCTCTTTGACTTTGATGTATTTGGAGCTTTCTGGTTTTAGACAGGCAAAAGGAGAAGACCCCACATATATGCAATGACCTGGGGCTTTGCAAGGGACTTATGCTATAAAGAGAAGAAAAAAATATAAATAGCCCATTCTGAATTTTGCAGACCAACGTGTCTTGCACATGGAAAGTCTCAAAGATTTAAAAACATTGGCTGGATTGTAACTGGATTTTAGCTTAGAACTGTTTAAAACCATGGGGGATTTTTCTTTTGAGAAATCATGTTCTTTGACCTCTCTCCACTTGGTGAATTTGGGGCTTGTGGCCATAGGACTCATTGGCTTTTGTTTTGTAGAGTGTGTTCTGCTTTTAAAATACATTCCAGCAAACATGTTGAGCAGAGGTTAGGATCAGTGACAGTATTTCTAACTATAGCCTAGATCTTGTTACAGAAACTTGTTTAGGAACCTTCAAAAATATATAGAAATATTCTTTAGGAGTAATTAAGGGGAAAACTCCCTTCAAGGTATACTTTTTCTGTGTAGGGAACAAGTATTTCTGAAAGTTGACGTTATGCAATGCTACATTCACATAGTAAGATGAAGATTCTAAATGTAACATACCCCTTAAATTTCTTGGGTTTGGAGACAAAATGGGGAAAAAAGTCTTGTTTTCCTTTCACTGTCACTAGAGGAACCTCAACAAAAATATATTTAGGTAGCTTAAGAACAAAGTGTAGTTCATATGTGAAAATAGTTACAGTTTTCTTGTGCAGACTGCTGGAGCTGCAGTGCTAATCCCAGAAATGGATAAATTCAGAAAAATGTCTTACTAGACCTAACTGCATTTAGCATTTTGTTGCGGTCCGGCGCCAAAACCGCAACAGAATCCGGCAGCAGTGACTGCGGGCGGTGGCTCTGACCCAGCCGGCACTTGCCCCAGTCCTGCACCAGCCTTATGCCCCGCAGTTCCCCACGGGAGGCGGTGAGAACCATGCCAGGCTCCGGGGATGGTTCCCGTCTAGATAGAGACTAGTCCGGGGGAAGACGTCGATCACTGGGGTAGCAACAGAGCAGGAGGCAAAAGAGGCAGGAGGAGAGTTGTCATGATCCTTTAATGAACTGGAATCAGAGGACAACTCCCTGGAGTACAACGGTCGACTCCTGGGGAGCAGTTCAAACAGTCTCCT
>VWZT01006690.1:6347-22545 GCA_013397055.1 Pachycephala philippinensis
CATGTTCTGGATTGGTTAATGGAAATTAGAATATTCAACACAGAAGATGATTTATTGTATTGTAATCGGCAACCACAGCATTCTGTATTCTATTCTATGCTGCATTCTGCATTCTACTCTACTCTGCTCTGCCTCTTCCACTCCTCTTCTACTCTCTCTTTCTTTTGCTCTGACCTGCTTCGGGCTGCATCTAGCAGCTCCTAGCAGGTCCTTCATACCCATGCCCTTTCACAATAAACCCCATGCTCTAAGACCGACTCCAGAGATCTCTCGTCTCCGTCCCGACCGTCTGATACAGGCTCCCCACAGACGATTCAGAAACCTACACATACTTAATACAGCTTAAGGAATTTCTACGTAACGTTGGCAAGTTGCTCATTTAGACTTCTAGTTTTATTATTACCACTACTATTACTTATTTCAAGAGTTTGAGAGAAAACATTGGGTATGCATAGTTTGCATGGATATGCATGCATTTATACACATGAAAATCAGGAAGAAAAAATGTTTTTGGCAGAAGGCAAAGAAAACAAGAAACACAAGCAAGACAACATGATAGCCACAAATTCAAATCTTATTGTCATCCTATTTATGTGCAAATAACCCAAGAGACAATTCTATCCACTATTTTCATAAACTATATACAAAAATGAAAATACTAACAAATTTGTTACTGTCATCCTGTAGACTCATGCTATACCCATCATTGACTCTGCAAAGAATTTGAATGGTGTGCTATCTTATATTTATATTCATTTTCTTCTATTCCTTTTTTATTAAAACACAGCAATTGAAGATTTCAGCTTAAAGGTAATATTACATCTGTTTCTCACATGAGACTTGGTAATCCTGGCAATATTGTGTCAATTATCAGCCAAATGGAGATGTTACCTAGTTTATTATTGAGATTTATTTATTTACACAACTATTTTTCATCTATAATTAAGTTCGTCTAATAAAATATAACAACTATAAAACAAAATCCATTGCATAAATGCATTTTTTGTAAGTAGACTAAATGATCAAAAGGAACTTCATGAAGAATGTAACACTGACATAAGTACACTTATGACACCTACACACCTTCCTTTAAACAAGTTAGGTTTGCTTTTGTTGTTTTTTTCTTTTTTTTTTTCCCTGAGACATATATATTCCCAGTGCAAATGGCAGTAATGAAAAATTGCATACTGACTGTGGGACAAAGCCTGTGTTTTCCAGCTACACTGTTCAGGAATGTCTCACTGTGTCTGGAATTGTAACTCCTGAATGCTGAGAACGTTCAGAGTATCTAAGGATGTCTTCTTGTTACCACAGAACCCAAAAGCAAAACAAGTTTTGAAATATCTAGTGCACAGCTGAGCCTCAGGTGAATTCATATAGGAACACTATTCCCCCGGTGCTGTGGATCACCATTACCCAGAGTTCCAACCTGCCCAATATGTCACTTTCCTGCACCCTGGCAGCATATGGTGACCTTGGTGAGGACTCTGGCAGAAAAACTTCTGAAAAGATAACCCAGAGATATGGGTTTATAGGCCCACTACCTCATAAAAGCTGTATTGCTTTGGGGTTACTGAATATTGTTATAGACCTAGTGCAGTTTTCTCAAAGCAACAATTTCTCAGCGAGCAGAGATTTTTATTGCTACACATCTGCCAAATAAAAGTAAAAGGCAAGCCTTTCAGGATTCTGTATTCAGAATCTGATTAAACCCAAAACAGGCCAAAAGAAAAGGAAAAAGGGTCAGCTGAACAGATTCAACCACAAATTGTGTGGTGATCATGGGGCATCTGCAGAGACCCATGTCTCAGGTCTGCCTGCATGAACAAAAGCAAACCAGTATAGTAAGAAATTTCTTCTTTGATCTGATCTGACACAGCCTTACATTTTTGTTTGTGCACATTCCTCTCAGCTAAGGACAGCCACACCAACTACTACTTTTTTAAGATACTGATTACCAAAAACCTTTGATAAATACTATCACAAGTCAAAGACTCAGAGATTTGCAGCTACCATGATACTACCAGCACCAAACCAGGGCTGAAAAAAAAAGTTTATCTCCTCTAGAAAATAAATTAAAACCTCTGATTCAGCTAGTGATCTTAGAGAAGGACTCTGTTACAATGTTAGTCTACTCTCCCTACAGAAGATTCAAGTGTAATTCTCTGCTGCAGACAGGATTGCCCTACCTATCAAGAAAATGTAGTAATAAAAAATCAATAGCATAAATGCCTAATACCACAAACTCATTACAGAGCTTAAATCTTCAATCTACAAATGTTTTCATACTTATAGCTAACATTTAGGTGCCTGAAGACTTTGAGAAATGACGTTTTGAATGTAAATAATAAAATCACTATGTCATAAAATATCTTCCTTTCATACTATAGTATTTTCTGTAATCTAAAGAAAACCTATGGAAAAATAGTTTCAATAAAAATTAATAACAGATTATGATTACAGTAGATTATGATAACAGTAGATTATGACCATTTATATTAAATAGTTTACAGATTAGCAGTGAAGCTTTTCAGTGCTTGTTAGATATGCAGCATCTATCTAATCAGAAAAAGATTCTTCACTACCTCTGTGTGCCAGGCAAGCCTCCTGATTTTCCAGTCAAAAGGAGTGTGACATAACCTGATTATGCATTACAATTACTGTGGTAGTTTAGACACATATTTTGCTACTGCACAGAACAATTTGTTCCTAAATATTGATTTATAAATAAAAAAGCAGTGTTTCTGTCTTCTGCTGTCAGACAACAAAACTCCACTACCTGCAGAAGATGAGTTCAACTTTTATTGGGAAACACTGTAAAAATTGTCTCAATCAACGCTGTAACTTCCTCTCAGCATTCTTTGTTACACTATTATCTAGAAATTCATTACTTCTTTTTCAGACCCAATGTCATTTATAGCAATTGATTTTTTAATAACATGCTTCCCATTCAGACAGCCTGTAATGAAGACCACGTGATATTCTGTTTGGTTAAACACTTTTAATATGACTCCATGCTCCTATGATGGTATTAGTTGGGAAGGAATATATGTATATGTATTTCTATATTTACATACACACACACACACTTGCAATTTCACGATAATGGCTTCTCCTAAGAGGAATATAAGACACTATGGATGGAAATACCAGATCAAAATGCCTGTAATCTAAATATCTGCCAAAAGGTTAAAAGGTAAAATTTATATTACGTCATTTTGGTTTTTTTGCAGGGTTTGGGGAAAACAAGAACATGTAGTAATTTGGAATTTATTTAAAATTTACATGTAAAATGACAGTCAAGTAAAATTGCCTAGTCTTCAGTTAGAATAACAGATAACTAAATCCTATCTGTGCTTACTTATATATGGCTCAAAACCATAATGATACAAAGATTGCATGCAGAAGCTTTTTTTTTTTTTCTCATTAGACCTATTTGTATCAAGGAGAAAAATACAAGTACATTTCAGCCATATCTGAAAAGGTTATACATTGGGATGGGCTGCCCAGGAAGATGGTGGAGTCCCTGTCCTTGAATGTGTTTAAGGGAAGATTGGACATGGCACGCAGTGCTGTGGTCTGATTGCCAACATGTTTGGTCAAAGGTTGGACTTAGTGACCCCAGAAGTTCTTCCAACCTCACTCATCCTGTGATTCTGTGACACAGAAGCAACAAAGTTAAAGTTCAGGGATGCTTCTAAGACTGAAAACATCTATTCTTCTGCTTAACTAGGCTTTTTTCTTATTCATCATCTGCAGTGTCCAGCACCAATGGTTTCTATACAGACTTGAACTTTTGTATTTAGCTCCAACATGCAGCCCAGGTCACTGTCTCTATCAGAAGTATGTGCCAGAAATAGTAACCTCTTTTACTGTATGAATGTGTTTTACACTTGCAGGAGATGGTCTATTCAGCAGAATGAAAGAAAAACAAGTGAGTGATGAAAAAAAATGCTGGAAAATTAGCAGTGATATATATGCAATGATTATGCACCTTAACACTGCCTCTTTGTTATGCAATGTGTAGCTGTATGTTACATCTTCACTACTCAGGAGACAGAACAGATACATAAAATGTATATTATAAATACGGCTTCTGTGAACTAACAAATTTTTAAACAACTGACATTCTGATGTATTATACAAACAGATTAGACTAGCATAATCTAAAACTAGATTACCATAAAAAATATACTACAGTTCTACAGAAATGACCCTTGTCAACAAAGACAGAAATTCACACACAATTCTATTATATACCACAGTACCGTTCTTCCAAGAGTCTTTAGTAATTGGATTGTCTAATCGACCTTCATTGACTTTCATTCATCCTGTCTTGCTTCATGTTAGTCTTGCTTTGAAAAAGTAATATAGGATGATGAGGACAGATTTATAAGTTATGCACTAAAGCATTGTGAATGGGAAATACGCTGGTCTGGAACTAATGGCACAGATTTTGCTCCTATCAAAAAGATCTATGATAAGTGAGATATGATTTAATCATTTTCTTTTTATGTATTGCAGCCTATTATACATGAATTCCAGTTCTGCATTGTTTTACAGAAATTCAATTTTGCCTACTCTGAATTAGATTCTGTAAGTATTAGTTTATTTTACATTCTATTCAATAAATGAAAGCGCAAAAAGGAACAAGCAGAGACGATAATTCAAAAAGAAAGACTGAGGTACAACAATAAAAGCCACTCAAAATCCAACTAAAAAGCTTCACAATTACTAAACACCTAAAGCTCAAACAGAAGAAACTGAAAAAAGTGATAGGAATATAAAAAGCAACTGGCACAGAACGAACACCATGTTCTCTTCTTTTAAACAGGTGCACTGCACTGTCTGTAAGTAGATCTCAATATGCCATTTTTTCCATGCAATATACATAAATAAAAGTTGGGAAAATATGTAAAATATTCCTCAGAACAATAAACTCTGCTAGAGTAAAATATGCTGACATGTAAATAGAGAGTCAGTCATGAAGGTAAATATCCACTACACAAGCCAATAGTAATGGTAGAAGAAAACCCTTTTCTCCCAATTCCTTATTCCATAAATTTTTTCTCCATCTTGGTCAGACAACAGCTTAAGCAAACTTTTTTTGGGGCAGCACAGGAAGAAGGGAAGAGTCAGGGAGGGCTTACTAACATTCAGTTTTATGTTTGAAAAGAGTTTGCAGAAAGCTCATCTGCCAATTCAGCCCTAGAACCTTTGTGCCTAACCTGTGCATTATTATCTGCTGCAGATTAAGGCCCACACGCCGCCCACTCAGAAACCTGCCCCTCATGAAGCACCTGGCTACAGCCCCCAATACTGTTTTTAAAGTATCACATACGCAATGTGCATTTCCCTGGCTCGTCTTCCCTGAAATCCTTGTGTGCCATAACCTACCATAATGTGCAGTTAGGCTAGACTCTGGTATAGTTTTGGTTTAACTCCTTTTTACCAAGACTTCTGAAATACACTAATTTCACAAGATGCAGGCAAATCACACAGAGCAAAAGCATTTACCAGGGACTAATTCAGATCACAGGTGAACTCAACCAAATTCACAAGCATGCAAGACATATTAAAAAAGAAACATAAAGCAAAAAGATTGCTCATACACAAAAATATCTACTGAAAACCAAGGTAGTCAGGCTACCACTGTCCTATCAGCAGGAAAGAAATTAAATAACAGTACATAAACATCTTAAAAAAAAAAAAAATAACACATCACAGTAATGAAGTAATTGTGAGAGAAGATACTTGACCACAGGTATGTGCTTACATAGGTACTTTCCATGTAGCTTAAAATTTGTCTTACTATCCCTGTACTAAAATTATCAGATGATGCCTCTTCCCCTCTTTCCCTTGCCTCTCTTTTGACTAATACTTAAAACTACTTTTTAACAGAGGGTGAGAAGAAAGATCACAATATTACAGTAAAATACTATTAAATTTTACACAGTTAAACTAAGGCATATACTTTAAAATATTTAAGATTATACATACCTTCCTAGTCCAGTGAGTAGCAAATCACAAACAAATTCTGCTATAATTTAACTACATTAAAATTCAAGTACAAATTCAACTTCATTTTTAAATTAATTTCCACAGGAGGCTGCAATACTTGAAGTATTTACTTACAGATTTAGCCCTAAGGTTCCACCAAACAAACCAAGGCACTCATTAGCATCTGTTCCTAACCATATTTTAATAATAAAATTTATTAGGAATACATTATACTATTAGATTGACCATGAATATAAACCCAACTCATTTTAAATTAATGGTAATTCAGCACAAACTTGACTTTAAAACACACAAAAATAAAGACCGCTGTATTCAAATAAAGTGCTCTGTTGCTGTACCTCCCTCAGAAAACAAAAGGCAGAAATGGTGGAAAATGAAGTTTATGTTTCAAAGATTTATTTAAAACTTAAACTGGAAAGGACTTTTCCTGCTCAACAGGATTGATACACTGCCTGCCTTCCACAAGAATCAACTTAAATTATATTTGTCATAAAAGCTGTGACAAAGTAATTATTATTGGAAAACATGCATTTAATTCATGACCCCATATTGCAATTACAGAACACTGACAAAAATAAGGCATGGATAATCTGTCATCACACTCAGGTTCTTAGGACACCCAAATTTCATTAGTGAACAGCACAAGGCAAGGCTCAACTAACTGCCACAATATATTTCTTCACCTTCAGTAAATGCAACCATTTGCTGAATGAAAACAGAAATTCAACGATTTCCAGCTTTAACTTGCAGTAGTACTACTAATTTCTATGAGTACCCAAAAGAGAAATATAAATATTTCTACTCCTTCATCTTTGAAGGAAACTAACTGAAAAGGAAACAATCCCCATTTTTTAATATATACTTTTAAAGATTCAGTTAGATCTTCAATCTTTTCACAATCTTGGTTTGTAAGTTTGAGTGGTTTCTTCTCATTAAAAAAAAATATCTTTATACAAAACATATATGCAGTCTTTCATAAAATAAAACATTGCTGCTTACTAAAGGCTGCAAAACATGTTCCATTATTAACTGAAAAGAATTAATGAATCCATCAGCATAAGTGACTTTTCACAAACAAGTTAAAAATAAACATTCTTTTAAATTATTTTAAGATTAACTTAATGTTTAAATGCCCTGTGTACCTCTGCTACCTCAGACCTCATGAGAATACACTCGTTCTGAGGCATTTTGTAACACTACATTACCCCAGCCTCACATTTGAGGGGAGAAGAGTGAAGAGGACTGAATTTCTATCCTTGCCTTCATCCTTATGCATCACTCCAGGAGTTAGTATCACTATCTGCCCATGATACAAGACTAGAGTGTAAGGACTGAAGAGTTGAAAGGAGCATTTTACGCTATGTTTACCAGCTGGCCTCATCACCTACATTATGGCAACATCAACTAATTATATAACTAATACCTTAAGTATGAAAACAACCCTAACAACTTTGCAGTCTACTCAACTCAATACTCAAGGGAATCATAATTTTATAATTATGTACCCTTTTAGAATGTATGTGGATTTACAAAGTTTCTCCCTGTTTTTTAAGAGGATTGAACAACTGGCTTTAAAGACCAGTGTTCCTGTTTTATCCTGATAATAATGAAAGCCTACACAAATCCTTCCTAATTACTCCAACACGATTTTTAGATGCAGAACTCTAAATACCTCTGTTAAAGGCAGCACAAAGTATTCCTTCCATTTCGGTAGAACAGAGTATTACTTTTTAATCTTATTTTCTTTTTGTTACTGATGACACGAGTCGTCAGAAGATGACTTGTTCTCTTTTTTTGGTCTATTTTATCCAGCAAATTATTTAGTACTAAATGTCATAAATGAAAATCATGATTGGCCTTTTGCACCAAGCTTTGCCTGTCTGTGACATCAAACCAGTTATGTTTGTTGTTAGGTTTTTTTTCCACAGTTCTAATTGTTCAGAGTTTTAAAATTAAAATTATTATGGTTGTTTCTAAAAGAAGCAAGCCGATTCCGGGCATTCCCCAGAAGCAACCAAATTCCCAAATTTATGGACAGTTCATGTGTTATTATTAGAAACTTTATAATTTTATTCTTTTTATGTCATTCCTTGTATGTTAAAAGCTTATTTTATAAGCACAATTCATGCTCTGTTAAAAATCTAAGTTCTTTCAGTTCAAAGTCTAGGCTAACTCCACTGGGCTTCATAACTGCCACTTTCCAAAAAGAGCTCCTAACTGCCACCCCTGTAACTGAGCTCCACGGTAACCTGGAATTTTAATGAGGAGCCTTCCCACCTTTCAGACCGAAGTGACATCATCAGTCTGACATCCCCTAGCAGCACGCGCCCATTGGTGGGAAGGCATTACCTCATTGGATAACACCACCAATCCACCAGGACCATGGGGGCCGGACAGGGGCAGTCAGGGGCGGAGACATCACCCGATAAAAGCCCTGTACAGGGGAGGAGCTCCACTTTTTCAGCCAACTAGTGGTTTTGGAAGCAGAGTGCTGAGGAGCCTGGCCTCTTCTGTCTTTTGCAGAGACAGTTATAATTATTTTTGAACTTCGGAATAGCTGGAGTTCACCTCTGCACTGCACTGCTCTGCTCCCTGCCCTCGGGCAGCCGTGCGGTTGCCTAGGTGTTTTATCACCACGTTCCTGGCTTTTTGTTTTTCTTTCCTAATTTTCTTTTCCCAGACACTTGTTGCTGCTAATAAATCTTTTCTACCTCACAACAAGAAAGTTGTCTCTTTCCTTTTTGACACTAAACAAAACAACACACTTGGAACATATTTAGTTTGAAATAATAAATAACTGTAGACAACTACTATCTTCAACCTGATTTAAATATCTGGGTTAGAAAACAAATCCAAATTCTCCATATAAATTATCTCTGATTCCCATTATCTCACTATATTATCTACAGTTTTCGTGTATTTGTATTGAACAAGACTATCAGCACACCCTAATTTATTTGTTGTAAAATGCAAATAAAATTGCAAAAACAATTCTTCATCTTATAAAATACTGCCCTTCCACCAAAACAGAAAACTTATTATCAAAAAGTGTTTACTCCGGACTTGGAAAACACTGCTTCCAAAACTAAACAACTTTCACAAAACAGCACGTCTACATAACCTGATAGACATCAAAATGTCAGGAAAATCAAAATAAAAAATTAAAATAAAAGAGAACCCACTGCATTATAAATTTTGTGGCAAGAGTCACCCATCAGGAATACTCTATCTTCACAAATTATTATAGAACAACTGAATATTTCTCAGCCTAATTTTTAAGAAGAATGCATGATAATTTCTAAAAATTAAAAATAATATTTCCCTTTGCTATTCATAACACTCAATCAAAAAGACTAATGTGTCCACATGCTAAGAAATACGAAACATGCTAAGAAGTGCTCAAGTGTTTTAATTTAGTATCATTCTGAATACAAAGGAAGAAAAAATTTCCATTTAACCACAAAACATGTCCGTGGTTTAGTGGTCTAGCGGCTTAGTATTTCCTCCTAGTGCAAGAAGTGTATGAATAAAATATTCATCCTCTCTGAGACAGAAGATGACTTTGCATTATCTTCACTTCTAATGCCCCCAGAGCTATACAAGTATATTTCCTATTCTGTATTATGAGTGAAAAAAAACACAAAACCCCAGTTTATTTGACAGCTTTACTGTTCACCTTAATAGAATAATCTCATAACCACCTAAAATCTTTTTAAAAGAAATTAACTTTTATTTTCGCTTCATCTGTACAATTTGATCTTATACATTCCCATTAAATTCATTTACTCTGGCAAATATATCTGTTTACCACAACTTCAAGGCTTTTAAAGGGGTGGAAGATTATCTTTCAGTACACATTCATGTAACAACTGTTTTATGCTCATACTGTTTCCTTTCTAAAATGGCCTCACAAAAGCATGGTTAATGTTCACAAATAGTGGAGGTCTTGGTCACGAAAACTATTAAATACTACTATGTCTACTTCTTACTGGTTTATTCCAAGAACATCGTCCTTTTCGCAAATAAAAACATATTTCATTTGCCTCATTACTCTGATTATCTTCTGAAGGCCTCCTAGATACCTAAATAAACCTTTTAATCCTCCTGGCCAAGAATCTGAAAAATCCATGTTCCTTTCATTAAAAACACCATCACCTCCATAGCATAAG
This sequence comes from Pachycephala philippinensis, assembly GCA_013397055.1. NCBI lineage: Eukaryota > Metazoa > Chordata > Aves > Passeriformes > Pachycephala > Pachycephala philippinensis. Next base: position 16,538 of record VWZT01006690.1, read on the forward strand.
TCAGTTTTGTTGTCACATCCCTCTCATAGGCAAAACTAATCTCTCAGTGTTTTTATTTCATGTGAAAAACTTAAATACCAACTTAGACAGCCCTCTCACTGCTATCATACAATACCAACTCAGAACCAATCATTTCTGACAGATTCTCACACATTAAATCTCCTGTTCATTACAAAGAAAGAGAACAGTACGAAGGTACTATAACTCTCCTTTTACCCAAAGTTGTTATATGCATCACTGTGGTGTGGTATGCTACAGGGATAAATGTTTTTCACATTCTTCACTAGGTCTAAAAAGGCTTCCTCAGTGAAACAAAGTGTTAAAGTGATAAAAAAAGTGAAGCAAGCCAAAACACTGGTATGTATCTATAACCAGATCCCTTCATCTGCCCAACATAAGCATATTCCTAACATGCAATTCATTCAATAATACAAGTTTGTGACAGCTACATAGTATTAATATATATGACAGTGGTAACAGAGCCCCTGTAACCTGAGGCTAACATGTACACAGAGACAGTAAATATCTGGTACTTACTTAGGCCTACAGAACCACCATAAACTTTGAGAGGAAAAACAGGTTTGATGCCTTGGCACCAAATGATTATTTTAGGAGTTAGTAAATATGACTGAAAAAGTAATCTTATCATAAAATGGTTTGGGTTGGAAGGGACATTTAAGATCACTTACAACTCTCCTGCCACAGGCAGGGACACCTTGCCCTAGACCAGGTTGCACAGGGTCCCATCCAGCCTGACCTTGAACACTTCCAGGGATGGGGCATCCACAACTTCTCTGGGCAACCTCTGCCAGTGACTCACCACCCTCAGAGTAAAGAATTTCTTTGTAATGTCTGAACTAAACCTACTCTCAGTTTGAGTCCATTCCCTTTGCCCAGTCACTCCATGCTCTTGTGAATCGTCTCTCTCCATCTTTCTTGTGAGCTCTGTTCATCACTGGAAGGCCACAATTAGGTGACCCCAAAGCCTTCTCTTCACTAGGCCAAACAATCCCAATTCTCTCAGCCTTTCCTCATAGCAGAGGTGCTCCATCCCTCTGATCATCTTTGGTGCCTCCTCTGGACCCTCTCCAACAGCTCCATGTCCTTCCTGTGCTGGGACCCCAGAGCTGGAGGCAGCTCTGCAGGTGGGGTCTCACCAGAACGGGGCAGAGGGGCAGAATCCCCTCCCTCCCCTGCTGCCCACGGGGCTTTGGATGCAGGACACACTTGGCTTTCTGGGCTGGGAGTGCCCATGGCCGGCTCATGTCCAGCTCTCACCCCCAGCACCCCCAAGGCCTTCTGGGCAGGGCTGCTCTCCATCTGTTCATCCCCAGCCTGGGTTGTCCTGACCCAGGTGCAGCACCAGCACCTGGCCTTGTTAAATCTCATGAGATTCCCATGGGCCACTTCTCGAGCTTGTTCAGGGCCCTCTGGATGGCATCCCATCCTTCAGGAGTGTCAGCTGCATCACCCAGTTTGGGGTCATCTTAGAACTTGCTGAGGGTGCACTCAATCCCTTCATCTGTGTCATTAACGCAGATATTAAATAACACTGGTCCCAGTACCCTGTCCCCTGGGAACACCTCTTGTCACTGATGTCCATTAGGACTCTGAGACATTTATCACTACCCTCTGGATGAGACATCCAACCGATTCCTTACCTGTCTAACAGTCCACTCATCAAATCCATCTCTCTACAATTTACAGAGAAGGATGTTGTAGGGGAACTGTGTCAAAGGCTTTACAGAAGTCCAGATAAAGGACATCTGTAACCCCTCCCCTGCCCACTGGTTTAGTCACTTTAACATAGAAGACCACCAGGTTGGTTATTTTAGAATAATGTGAGCATTTTCTCTTATAAAGTTAAGCCACTTGGAACATTTAGTAGAACTAGAAAGTTACACAATTCTTGTTCAAATCTCTTCTTCAAAGTTTCATGGATACCATGTAATTGTAATGAGTGGGGAATATCTTGTAGCACTTGAAAATATAAGGAAATAAATACACACTGTTCATGAAAGGTGATGTATACATCGTACATTCTGTACCATAAACCACAGTGAAGATGTCTTTGCACCTGCATCTGTTTTTCAAGCAACTAACCTTGTTTTATTTTTCAGGTTTCATACTAGCCATACACAATGGAAACACAGTATGACATCATGAAGTTCATATAACCAGCTGCAGTATTTACCTAAGTTTGCCACCAGCAGTTATCTAGATTGTTACTGCAGAAACTGCAAGTTGGCACAAATACCAAAAGCTTTCTTACAATCCAGCCTCTAGATACTTCCATCCTATGGCATTCCACAATTTACAGATTCATCTCCTCATCACCTTTCACAAGCATAGAAGGACAAGATTTCCCCAAATTTTCCACTATAGGCCACAGGTGCAAAATTTTTGCACGAATACAAATTTCATAGAGGGAACTGTTCAGTTCTGATTATGTGGACTCTAGCTGAATCATATGGTTACCATATGTTACAAATGATAGGATAAATACACATGTTAAGGCAGGGGGAAGGAAAAAGTCTTAAGTTGCTTATACTCTTCAAACTGAAGCACGGGATTAAGAAGCTTTTTTATCACCAACACATCTCTCATGCCACACAGGAAACAGGAGAAAAAATAAAAGAAGATAATTTCCTGCATATTCTAATAAATACAAGTTAACATGAAGACAGAAGAACGCTGACTAAAACTGCATACCAAAATTAAAATGTTTCTTATACTAAGGAGGAAAGGGAGAAGGTATTTTACTGAAAAATATCGAGTTAATCGAAGTAATATCTAAAAACCAGCATTTTATAGCTAAGCTCACAAAAAAGTACAAATCATTTAATGGACATTACCACTCACTGGGATACCACAAGAGCTTCTTAAAATAGTTATATCTCGCTCAAATACCTTTACATGTTAGTCTTCCTGTGTAGCACACATTATTTAATTTGAGCCATTATTTTTAAAACAAATAAGAACACAAAACACAGAATGTCACTCAAACTTCAGACGCAAATATTGTTACTGGCTGAAATTATTTCAATTCATCTCTTAGAGAGGACAGGGAATGTAGAAAACTTAACCAGCCCTGCAGATTGCCTTTTGATATTTCAAGTCATTAAAACAAAATTACATTCTCCTGATGAAAACTCCTTCTAAAAAGAAAAAAGTGCAGGAAGAAAAGGTTTCTTATCATATAGGTTAATGAATACAGTATTATACCTTTATTACTGGCTAACAGACAAGCTATTAGGTATTAAGTAGCCATGTTTATTCAACCTATTGCAAGTACCAGAAGTCTTCAAGTTCCATTATTGAAAAATATATAATATTCCATACTATTCTAGCATACAAAACAGATAAAGTCTGAATACAAATCCTCACTGGAGCAGACATTTTTTTAAAACACCTCTAAAAAGAATCACAAGTTAAGACACCCTTGGGAAATGTAACATAAGCTTACAATCAGTGAAAATGAGAAACATTGCACAGAAGTGGAAATGGTTTCAGTTTGATTTATATATGATCTGCACACAACAGAGCTCCCACTAAACAGAAAAACTTGATAATAAGAAGCAATATGAAGGGGTTTTTCCTTCACAATTTTTTACTTAGTAAACTGCATGCATTAGCAGTAATTTAATTTAAAATAAACCTCTGTTATGTTAGTCTGAGCAAGCAGGACACGGACATATTCTATCAATCTGATGCAGAATCAGCTTTAAGGCATGAATTTGTTAAAAACCTGAAATGCATGAGACATGATGAAAAGACAGATAGGAAGAGGATGTGATTTAATATTTATATTAAAAGTTCTCTGGTTTACACTTGTATGAAATACAACTGTTTACATGCTTTCTGATCTACTCAGCACTGCAGCCAGTGGACATTCAGGCTACTCAGCACAGGCACTATTGGAACAGGCTGGACATTAAGATTCTCTTCACAGCAGCTTAGTGTCTTGTCCCTACATTTACGAATTGGTACAGAGTTCTACATGAAATTTTATGATAGGAAGTAAACATGCTACATCCTGTGAGAATTATTACATGAATGGGACTGGACTACAATGAAAAGTTGCAGGAAAATTAGTCATTAAAATGGTAATCTTCTGCATTCACTACTGTGACTGACTACTTCATTACAATCACAGTTTGATATCAGCAGTAACTGGTAGAAGCAACTTCCAAACACAGCAACAATAGAGAAAAAAACCCCATAAAGCTGCTAAAATAGAACTTTAATATGCACGAACGCGAAGACTCAGATCCAAAACACACTTTGTTTAAAAAAAATTTGGTATTGCATAGATACATATACACATCCTTGCATATACCTCAGTGGAAATTTAATTTATAGATTTTAGCAGACAATCACCTCTAGCCCAGGAAAAAGCAAACCAAGTGGAAGTTCTGCACAGTCTATACTTTATTCCTTGTACATCTTTCTTTGTTTAGCTGCAAATGATACACTACTATGGCTAGTGACAAAAATTTAAAACATTAAGATAGAAATAAAGGTATCATTTTTTTTAATGCTTGCACTAAGAAACACCACCAAAAAACCCCAAACTAAGCAAAAAAAAAATGTAACTTTTGCTTTGCCCTAATCACAACTGCAAGGAAAATCAAGTACCTCCAGAAGGCATTAAAGAAATGGTGTTTATAGCTGGTAACAGATAATCTACTCAAGTTCTTCATAACAAATATTTCTATGAGTTGCTTTTTTTTTTAAACAGACTTTTTACCAAGTAGATTGTCAGAATACAAAAGTAGAGGGATCTTTTTGTTGTGTTTTATTTGTTCTCGTAATATTTAAAGCAATCTTGATTTTTTCCTTTCTGAATGTGCATCCAGTGAAGTTCTTGGTGTTATTTGGTAAGAAAATCATACATACATTAGTGTCTCTCATTGGCATAATTTACCTTGCTAGTTTTGATCTATTAGAGTTAAGTCTGAAGAAGCTGACTGGATGCAGATGGCAAAAAGAAACTGAGGATATGCAGCAATAAGCACAAATAAAGTACAGTCAGGGAGGCACTTAAACATATTAATGATATCCATTTGCCTTTTTGTCATCTGGATTAAACAATTTTACAATTCCAAGGCCAAAGACTAAAACAGGAAGACAAATCATCTCATAAGGGCCCTCACAGGCACAGAAGAAAACAAAGGAGTGAGAATCTACAGCTTCAACATATGCACACAGATACAGAAACTAGAAATGCAGCACGTTGCTCTCTGTCATCATACCAAGACATAACCTGAAACAGGCCCAGAAAATCATGGCTGAGACATTACAAATGGCATCATAAGAAACTAGGTGATGATGATATGAATGTGATCGTGAGTTAGATTTGATATTTTTTATCCTTACATGTTGTCTAAAGGCATACCTGTTCAGATTACGTCAATCTATCAGTGCATACATGCATTTCAGAACAGCATCTTGCTAATGAGAAATCCAAGTGGGACTGCTGTGTTAGTTATGATTGGAAGCAGGGTGCAATCCTGATTAACCCCAGTGCAGAACCCAGTGGCTGCCAGACTTGTGTGAAGCCCTGCCTACTGTATGATAATGGCAGGACCAGCACAAGAGGGTGCTGAAGTTCAGCAGTTTAGATTTAAGAAAAGAAAAATGAACACCTGCTTGCTATTAGGTTGGTTGTGGGTTCCAACACTTGCTCTTCCCAGAGCTCAGCACATTCAGAAAGCAAAGATCACAACTGCTGCAAATCTCTAGGTCACTATGGAAAAGGAAAAGAAAAAAAAAACAAACCAACACAAAAAGTAATCAGCAAGCAAGCATGTAGAAAGAAAAAAAATAATGAAACATCTTCAACTTTGCTTAAATGAGTATGTTAGTACGTTTTGGTTTAAAATCCCAGTAGGCAGCTACACAACACACAGCCACTCACTGAATCCTCCATGCTGTGGGACAGGTGACAGAATCAGAATAGTTAAAGTGAGAAACTTCTGAGCTAAGTAATGGAAGTTTAGTCAAAA
>VWZT01006691.1:0-22182 GCA_013397055.1 Pachycephala philippinensis
TGCTCGCACCCTGCTTTAGGCCCCGTTGTTTATTGTCAGGCTCCTCTGTGTCCATCCCGTTGTGTGGAATTATTGTGGGGCTTGTGTCTGCCTTGCCGTGACTTCTTCGTGATGTCTTTGATTTTTAAGCAGTCATTTATTCTATCAGAAAATGACGTTAATTGTAAGAGAGGTTTTTTTAAATAGAGAAGGAGGGTAAGGAAGCTGACAACTCCGCCTTCTAAAACAGAGCCTCCGTGTTTTTTTCAGGTTGGCTGCTGGGTGGGAGCTTTTTCACATCCTTGTATAGAATAGAAACTACACTGTGGGCCTCGAGTGAAGTCCTGATGTACTTTCCAGGGGTGTTTTTCTTGTAACTGAGGCTGTTTGCGCTGGATAAAAAGCCATAGCTGACCTTCTATGTGTTGGATTTTGGATGAATTCTCGTGTGTGTTTCTATGTTTCTTCATAGTGTGTTTTTGTATCTGCCGAAGTTTCCATTCGCAGTTCACACTTATGTAAAGCTTTCCGTGTTAACAATATATTCATTCAAGATTCATAACGCAGATCCCGTCTCTTGGGCCACACAACTCCACAGCATCTTTTTCAGGTCACTGCTTCCAGCTGACCCGTCTCACAGAGGGATCGGGATGTGGCATGTGTACTGTCAAGTGGTGGAAATCAAGTCTCATCCTGAAACAGCCTTTGCTGATTCTTTCATTTTCATTTCAAATCCTCACTGCTGAAATACTCCCCTTAATGTGACGTTATAAAACTTCATCCTCCAGCAGCTGGATTTGCCTTTCCTGGCAGTAATAGTGTTTATGATTGTCTTTCCATGTAGGCATGGATGGGCAGTGACTGAAGCATGTCCTGCCCTTTTGTTACGGAGATGCAATGGGGGCCATCCTCCCAAATTTTTTATCTCAATGATATTTCTGAGAAGTTCTATGCAGCATACTTCACATACTAGGAATATATTTGTTTGCTTGTTGTAGTGTTTGTTCCCTGTACTCTTTCCAGTAGTGCTTTTATCTTGATTCTGATTAATTGAAATATCCCGAGTTACTTCAGAGTCTCAATTCCATCAATGAAACAGAAAAGACAATGAGACAATGCTTTTGCCTCAATCAATATTGCATTTAAATATAATGTACTTGCCTAGAAAGACGTTTTGGCACTCTCTTGGTGCAGCAGAGAGCTTGTCAGGCCAGACTTTGGACTCCAAGCAAAATCTACATCTTCATGTTTTTAAAACAAACGGTCCCCACTATGACTTTCTGCTTATTTCATATCTTTATTTTTACCCTGTAGTGATTGAACCATCCTAGAGCCATCATGGCTTTCTAGGATGCTTTTTTCTAATATTCAAGTACCTTAAATTGTCTATAATTTCTGTTTCGATAGTAATTAATTCTAGGTGTTAAAGAGTTCTCCTTTTTTCTGTATATTGATTCTTAAATATTGGCTTTCTAGAAGTGCAGAGGAATGTTTTGGTTTATCTGACCACAATTTTAACTTGTTATAGTCAAACAAGTTTATTTTTTAAAATGACCATATTGGAGTGTGGCAGAATAAATGCTTTTGGATGGAAATAAAATTTAAAGAAAACCCATAAATTAAATTACACTGTTTTGGAATGTGATGAGATTATTGAGTACATTTACTATGGAGGGATCTGGAAATACGAGAAAATGACTGAAATGAACTTCCTAACCAAGTCTTTGATTATTAAATCTGTTGTTTTCTTAGGTGTACACAGAGCCTGGACCTTTATTTTTACTTGAGTAACCTGTATCCTGCTGACCAAGAAACCAGATTTAAATTCTCCTTTTTCGGTTGTATTTGGTTTGGGTTTTCTTCCTTCCTCATTGGAAGAGCTCAGCAGTGGCTCCCTGTTCACTTCAGTAAGTATTGCTTTGAAAATAATACTCAGCTTACCTAAAATCTTGTTAGATTTAGCTCTATATCAGCTAGTGTATTTGTTGAAAGAGAAATGATTCTGGCAAGGATTTTGAGGGTAATTTCTTCCCTGAAGGGAGTGGGAAGAGCATTGCTTTGAAAATTGTAAAAAGTGGTGAAATTGGAAAGGAATGGATAAAATAAGGATGAGGATATATGTTTAAAACACCAATGAAGGCAAAAACCGTGCCTGGAACTGCTTTTCTCTCTCTCTGCTTTTCTCTCTCTCTGCTTTTCTCTCTCTCTGCTTTTCTCTCTCTCTGCTTTTCTCTCTCTCTGCTTTTCTCTCTCTCCTTCTTTCCATTAAGAAGATGAGGAGATGAAGTCTTCTAGTTGTTCAAACCCAAACATTGTTTCAGTGTTCCGTTCTGAGATGCGTTTATGACAGCCCACATTGACTGAAAAGTTTTGCCATCATACCTCTATTGAGAGGACAGAGATCAGTGCCACTCTTTGTTTTATCGCTTCAGGTAAAGTAGAGTTAGGACTGGTTAAAGGTGTAGTTCTATGACCTGATGTGCTTCTTCAGTTGGCTTGTCATTAGCGGTCTAATGAATATCTAGTTATAATTAGCTTTTTAAATTCCTACAGGTTGTATAAATTGCCTTTATATTTTGTTCAAAACAAAAAGAGTTGACCTGAGTATCAAGGTTAACTTTCTTGGAATACATTGGATGGCTTTTCCTTAATGCAGAAACCAGAATAAGAAACTACTTTGTGTTACAATCAATGAATTTGCCACTGATGTTTAACTGCCTTGTTTTTACCTCTGCTTTTTCCCAGATGACAGTGTGCTGCTAATGGGTGTAAGTAAATTAGATGTCCTGTACCGAAAGTTTCTCCTCACTAAACTTTTCATCAGAGGATGGGGAAAGCCAGAGGATCTGAAAAGGTGACTTGTTAAAAAGTAACAGCATAAACAGTATGTTACATTTGAAGAAAAAAAAAAAACAACCCTTGAAGTAGCAACAGTAATTGCTACCCTGTATTTAAAATACCAAAAGTGTTTAAGTTGTTTTTATTCGGGAAATCATGTGTTTCTATATCAAGGAAGTAACTGGATTTAAAAGGAGTCTTAAAAGGATTTGCAATTTTTTTTTCTATTTAAAGAGGCTCTTCTTGAAAGAATGTCTATGTGTCGAACTATATTTTTCACTTATGTTTATATGATGACATACTTCAAACAGCATCTCTGAAAGTGTTTTCTAAAAACAAAGCTTGATGAATTTCTGCAGAAGAATTGTTTCTGTTTAACATTAAAGTGGCTCTTGCTATCTCTCTGTAACTTCCTAATTAGTTTTGAAAGTGTAAGATTTAATGAGAAGTTTCTCTCACAGCCCAAAGTAGTAAACTCTTTCTTTCTAGATGTCTTGAAAATAAGAAAAAGATGGAAGTACCTTGTAATTTTTAAGCATTTGATTATTTTTATTAATTACTATTGAGATTAACACCTGGAAGTCGAGCACTTTTATTCCTTAAGTTTAAAAATGAAGTGACAATAGATATATTCTGCATTGTGCAGTATTTAAATAGGAAATGATAAATATGCATTTAATAAGCTCACTCTTATGTATATGAAAATCAATAAAGAAAACTTCAAAAACTACTGAAATAAAATTTTGTGCACTGGATAGCAGTGGAGTTTTATGGGAGCTTGTTTTTTGTTTTTAAGTCCACATGAAAGATCTGATCTGGAAATGGCACTTGGACTGCTTTGTGTGTCTGTCTTCAGCTGATTTTTCTCTTAAGTAGCAGCCTTTCCTGCAAAATGAGAATCTTGGCTTTGGTTGGAATAACCAAAAATGGTGGGGTTTTGTTTTGGTTGCAGCATTTTTGTATTCTATTCCGTGTGTGTATCCAAAATGGGATATTTTAATGTTTTCAAAACCTTCTCTCTTAAAAACTCTTGGGCTCTTGGTGAGACATGGTGAAGTTTCACTGCCCCATCTCCCTCCAGTACGAGTGGTGTCTCTGTACAGGGGAGCCTCTGACTGATGCTGCTGTTCACCAGTGCAAGGCTTGCCTGGGCTCTGGAGGGGATCTCACCCACACCAAATGGTCATAAGGGAGTGTTGCTGGTGGTAACAGTGATATCAGCTACCATTCCTCCTTCTTCATTCAGGGGAAAAACCCTCTCCCACCAGATCAAAAGTGGTGGGGGAAGCAGGAGGCAAGCTTGCTGGTCTGAAAAGGGAAAGAAAGTTTTGTTCTATGCGTTGCCCCTGACTGGGAAGAAGATGAGCTGTTCCCCAGCAGCCTGACTTCACCTCGATGAAGAAGGAAGAATACCACCTCCTCCTGACCCCTCACACTGGCTCGTGGGAGGAGGGTTTTTATTTTTGTTTGTTAACTCATCACGGTGAAGCTCCATTATTAAGTGAAGTTTTTATACTTCAGGCATTAACTGAGGTTGAATGACAGACTACTCTGCCTAGGCGTAATCTGAAATTTTATGTGCACACCCTTGATGTGACGAATGTAAATATCCTAACTCTTTGTCCTCAACTCATTAGCAAGGGTTGAAATTCCTCAGTAGAGACAAGATTTAGCCTTCAGTATCCACCTAACTATAGAAACAAGACATAAATGCAGTATTTTTAGAAGATTTATTGTCAAACAAAACATCCCTTCATTTAGCTTACCCTCCACACTCACATCTCACATCTTTACCCTTACTTTCTCAGAAATAGTTAATGCACTTGCTGTTCTGTATAAGAAAAGCAAAGGTTATAAAGTAGAGCTATTTTTTTTATGGTGATAAACTGTATTTTCTTTCCAGTCTTTGGGTTTTCTGTGGTCTTGGGGAGGTGAACCGGTCATTCTTTTGTATTTTTCACTCAAAACTCTTCTAGCTGATCAGGTAACGTGTGTATTTATGTCCATAAGAATGAGCAAGTTATTCTTAGCATAGAGTATTTAAGGTTCAGAGGGCAAATTTGAGGGCATCAAGTCAAAATCTCTGTTCAAAACAAAGCTGACTTCTTTGTTTCTTCAAGTCACTTGGCACTTCATTCATTTGAAAGTCCCTTGAGGATGAAGATCATTTATAGTTTCCCTGGGCTATTTTTCCATGTGCTTAACTGTGAAAGCAATTTTTCACTTTGCTCCAGTAGGGATTTCTTACACTGCAACGACCATTGCCTCTGCAGTGTTCATGTCCTTCAGTAATCTTGTCCTCTCACTGTACACCTCTGAGAAGAGTTTTGTTTCATTTTCTCTGTGTGGCTCTTCAGCCCATTTAAGTAGCAGAAGAAAGCAACCAGATTTGCCCCTTAGCTTTCTGTTCCCCAGCAAGGTACCTGAGCCTATTTTTTTAAACTTAAAAGCATCCTGTGGTAGCTACCTACCCTATGCTGGTCTGTTTAATCTGTAAGTGGAAAGCTGGCTTCATAACTTTTGTTTGTGGCTTACTTTAGCTCCTGAAATTTTATATAAATATGTCTCTTCTTTTTTTTAGATTAAAAGTTGAATCTTCTCTACTTGTTTCCTTTCAACAGAATATTTGAATTCAGAAAGATTATTGGAAACAGGGAAAAATGCCAGACGCTGGTTTCGAAAGATTACCCAGTGTTCATTGACAAGGTACTTAAAAGCAAGAGATGACGTTATTTAACTGCATTTATTTTCCTAATGGTATATAAAGGTGAAATAACTTGGTACTTAACACCAGGCTGCTTTTATAGCTACTAGCAGAGAATGGAAGAAAACAGAGACTAAAGCAGTGGCTCTACAGATACTGTTTTTAAATTTTTTTCGCAGTAGTACAATAGTTGGGGAGTGAGATGTCAAATAATAAAACTCAAAAAGTGTTCACAAGTTATTATGTGTTATCGAATGTATTTAAAATGGGACAGCATTACACCTTTCTTTGATTCCTGTAAAAGGTTATTTAATAAAAGCAAAGTTGGAAACAAATGTTTTGACTGTGTTGAGTACGTGCATCTCTACATTTGAGGAACAGGCCTCTGCTCTGGGTTTTTTTAAGCAAGTTTTTATCCTATAACAAATTCTACTTTAAGAGATTGGCTTTCAGAGCAAGTTAAAGACTGACATAATGTTTATTGCTATTGTCCCTTTCTGTCTGCAGGTTGAGGGGCAATCTGACTGTAAAATCCTTGAGGGGCACTTCATTTCCCCCTTGGCTCATTGTGTCCCAGGTATCCTGCCAGTCGAATCTCTTGTAGCAAGGTAAGAGAAAACAAGAGGTATTTCTTTCTGGAATTAGTGCTGCAGAGAAATAACGGTCTATAAGTAGTTTTATTGTGCAAGTAATTGATTGTAAAGCAAACTATCTGTAAAATATTTCAAACTGGTGGTATTTTGTACTAAGATGTTAAAATAGATTTGTTTTCAAAAGTGAAAATAAATCTTATTCATGTGATAGTTCAATCTATGTATTTAAAAAAAATCCACTAGCAAAGTATTACTTTTTTTTTTTTTTAATTTTTATGTTTTAGTGTGGAAATCATTACACAAAGCTGTGGAATACCCTGGGTTTTTTGAATTATTGGGTGTTTTTTTCCCAAATGAGGGGGATGCTGGTAAAGAAGAACAGTAGTTTTTGTTTTATATATAGCAGGAGAAGCTGTTTATATCAAAGCATATTGTATTATATTTGAAGGAGCCATTACAGCTTTCCACTTACATTGAATACAAAAATGTTATATGTGTGATGAAGTAGCAAGCTCATTTAATTGTAGTAAGAGAATCTGGTGCCTTTCTTACTTGGCAAACAAATTTTAAAAAAAGCATTCTCACAGGAAGCTGGAGGCTCCCTAACAGTGCTGGTTTCATGCTAACACTGCTTTGCAGATGAGGAGTGGGTTTGCAAAGGGAGCATAATTTGTTTGCTTTTAGTTTTGAGCTGAACTGTCATGATGACTTTTTCTTCCCAGACTTTGTTTAATGTTTAATAACATAAACATAAAAGTTTGTCAGCTCGAGTTGGTACTGACATTGTAAATTTTGTCAGTAATACTGGTGGGTGTTTTTATATGTGTGCTTAAGTATGTAACATTAAGGAATGTGAGAAAAAGGCTGATAGTCAAGAAATCAGTTCTGTTCCACCTCTCCACTGGTTAGAGAGAGACTCTGTCTGTTAACATTACCAAACTAATTAATACCATATTGGAAAATACAATGTGCTCGTTGCTTCCTTATCTATGTTCTATTGTGCTCTGTAGCCAAGTTATGATATTGTTACTTTGGCAGTGTTGTGACAGTTTTGAAAAGCTGTACAAATTTCCCTTAAGATGGTATGAATGTGTTTCCTAAAGTGTAACGCTGTTGTAGGTAACAGTGCTCCATCTTGTGGGGAATAGTGGTGGCTCAGAAGGGATTTTTTTTTCAGTAGTTCAGACTGTAAATAAGTAGCAGCAGAAGACATTGATTGATGTTGGGTATGAATAATTTCATGGTTTGTATGTTGGGTTTTTGATTTTTTTTTTTTTTAATTTATTGCTCGTCTTAATCTTCAATTTCAGCTGTTGTGCCTTCAGGAGAAAAATAGCAATGATGCCTAGGAGAGCTGGACATGCTTGTTTAGGCTGCTCTTTATCTGAAGTTGCATTTCTCCACTCTGCAAAGTTTAAATTGTGATGATGAGGTAGTAGTCTTTTTTAGGAACATGATCTTTCATCTTGGCTCCTTTTCTTGTTTGGCCTTTCTTCTGTCCTACTTTCAGATTCCTTTGTTTGCTGAATGTATTCATGAAAAATGATGTTGCTGAATTGCTGGCAGTTTGCCTGCTTGGGTTACAAATACTTTATTATGTTGTTTTGGTTTTGTTTTTTTATTTGTTTCTTATGCAGCTTGTAAATAGAAATACTTACTCTGCTAAAACAGGCGTTCATTTCTCACAGATTTCAGTTCATCATACCCAGAAGATGGAATAGCAAGCACAGACCTGTGTGCATTCATTTAGCAGGCACTGGAGATCATGTGAGTGTGTAAAATGTAAAATTGATTGTTATTGATAAATTAAATTATCAAATTTTGTCTAACCTATATTGTTTGTACATCTTGTCTGTAGCACTTCTGGAGGAGACGCACACTGATGGCACGGCCAATGATTAAAGAAGCCTGTATGGCTTCCCTGTTGCTAGAAAATCCTTACTATATCCTTTTGTGGAAAACACAATAGTTATTCCTAATGTCCTCTCTGCAAGGTAGAAGAGTTACCACGCTTGTAAAATACCAACTTTTTGGATCCATTCCCAGTGGGTAGAAGCAAAGAAAGTATGATCATTACGTGAAACACAATTCTATGGTACCTCAGGTAACTTCTGAGAAACTTGCTATTACCACTTAGGATTTGGGTGGGGTTTTTTTAAAAACAGTTAAGTTCTGTTCTGTCATCTTGTATAACAGTATTATTCTGTTTCATTAAATAGGATCTAGGGTTACACTTTCTTCCATATATCCACTTTCTACCCATATATCTGACAACAGTAAAATGTTGCAAACTGCATCATCAAAATAGATTGAATTTAATTTAGTGACAGTTAAACACTGGGAGTTTAAGTTCCAAATTTCAATTAATTTGTGCTATTTATGTATATTATTTATTTTATCTATTTTTTTTTGTTTTGTTTTAATGACCAGTTTTGATAAAGCCTTTTTTACTTTCTTTAACTGCAGTCTTTTACATGGCTGTAGAAAACCTAAGGATCAATTGTAAGTATTGCCGTTGCATTTATGGATATTGTCTTTTTAAAATGCTGCTTTTCTTTTTTCCCTCTTTTAAGCCAAAAGTTGTCTAAACTTTGACAGCTTATTAAGAAAAAAAAAACGACTTAAAAAACCACTTGTAACCTGCTAATGTGAAATTGTCTGCTCTTTGCTAAACTGCTTTGGGTGTTGTGTTAGGAGACCTCAGGGATCAGGAAAGTTTGCACAAGATGAACTTCCCGTGTGAAGTGAGATGCAAACATCTTGTGTGAGTACAAGCCAGGGCCATTTTATTTTCCTGACTCACAACTGCACACGTACAAGTGCTGCTGTTATATTTCAGTCAGCTGTGAGTAATCTTTGCTCAGATAGTGTATTTCCATTATAATTGCTAGGATTTTGCTTTTCCAAGACCTTTTAATGATTTACAGGCATACGAATAAATCTAGCATTGGTCGGTTGTTAGTCAGTGGAGGCTATGCAATATTCAGTATTTTACAGGATTTATTCCTTCAATCAGCTTCTTAAATGTGAATTTGGAAGCCTAATTAGGAAGTCTTGGTTTTCTACTTTTTACATTTTCCAAACCACAGAAGTATTATCAGAATTCAGCAGGATATGTGTCTGAGGCAAAGCTGTGCTTTTAGTCTCCCAATATTTCTGAAAGTCCAAATATGAGTTGGTGTTTTAATCCTTTTTAATCCTAACTTGGACATTTAACATAACTGGAAGACACAGGGAAGGTGATTTATGTAAGATTATAGGAAAGTGACAGGAGAAAGCATGTGCTGGAATACATCCATTGGTAGGTTTATTTCCAGTTATGAGTGATGTGATGCAGAAGAATAGATTAAATAACTCTGTTCTCAGTTGTCCAGCGTGTCAGCTTTAGTAGATCACGTATCATGTAGAGAAGGATTGTTTTGAGGGGGGGTGCTCAGTCTAATACCCCAACAGGTAATTGTCACTCTCCAGTACAGGGTTACACAGCACCAGTAGTTGTATTTAATATGCTGGTGACAGTGTTCAATAAACACAGAGGCTGCAGAGGAATCTCATAAAGCTGTAGGAAAGAGCTGCATTAGGCTGTAAATGCTGCTCTGCAGCAGCTATGTTCATTTCTGTGTGACTTCACAGTGAGCTTTGTCCTTGTGCTTCAGAGTGTCGCAAATGTGATCGTGGCATGCTGGCAGGAGAGGCCAGGAGCCCTTTGTAACCTGGCTGTGGCACTGAAAATACTCAGTGCCCCTCCCCAAGTTAGAGGTCTATTATTTTTAGAGTCCCACTGATGGCTCAGCCAGACAGATTTCTACTTTTTTTGTGTGTCTTCTGTGTTTTAATGCTTTGCAATACACTGCCTGAATTTCTCAGTACCGTGACAAACTTCCCACTTTACAGTTTCAGTCTTACAGTGACACTGATGAATGCTTCCAAAGCTGACATACTGATTGTTCTTCAAATGTTGTGTGCAATTTTTCAATGATGTAAAACAGGTAAATAAGAAAAAAAAAGTACTTGTTTCTGCAAACCAGATAGTGTATGCCTAGAACTCTAGCACTTTGATTCTATTTCTGAAATATCTGTTATAACTTCACAGGACAGAATATTACTACTAATGAGATGCTAATGTTGGTAATAACTGTTTCCAAAAGACCAAGTTGTCAGTGATATTACATTAAAAGCATAGGTAGGTTTCTAGTCCTCATTTGGGTGAAAATTTACAAGTGCCAGAAAATCTGGGCTTGCTTTTTCCTCCTGTTAAATCAACAGGAGTTCAGCTCCAGAATTCTCTGGGTTTGTGATTAAGATGTGTATAAAATTATGTATAGAATGATAAGAACTGTCAGAGTCTAATCTTAGAAAATAAACCCTCTATTTTCCTTTTCTGGGGAGAAAAGACGGTCATGTTTAAAAAATGTCTCGGACCTGTTTGTGATGGGAGGAGCTCTAATTCTAGAATCGGCAGCTCTTTTGCACTGGCTAGAGAGAGAAGGCTATGGACCACTAGGGATGACTGGAATATCCATGGGAGGACATGTAAGCTTTTATATCTCCTGTTCAGTAATTTTTGTTTTAACTTCTCATTTGATCATGTAGCATACGGAAATAATTTGTTTTACAGTGTTGATCTCAGAAGTACTTTAAAATAAACACTTAGAGTCATGAGAAACAAATTGTTGGCAATTCTCATGTTCTGTGGTGCTGAATTAGTATAATCCTTAATATGTACTGACAAACCATAGAGCCCTTTGTCAGCCATCTCCCAGCAGGCTTAATAAGAATATAAACTTCTCACATAATTGTTTTTTTTTCCACAAGGAGGGGTGGCAGAAATGTTTGCTGAAAGAAAGTCTGCACTGATCGATTGCTAATTCTCCCTCTTTTCCTCCTTTCTTCTTGCTTAAACCTTTGTGTTTTAATGCATTGTGTGAAATACCCCCTCTTTGTAGGCATGTCGTAATTGAGGTGACTTTTGGTGTCAGTTCTGTTCTCAACTCATCTCTTTTTTCCCCTGAAAATTGGTACTGATCAGAGATTTCTGTGGTGAGGTGGATAATATTTTCTGTGTGAGACTGTGCATATTCAAATTAAACCAGCAGTGTATCCCTAAGGTGCTTGAAAGGCTAATCTAATACACAGTTAAAATGTTACTGCTTGTGTCTCTGCAGATTATCAGGGGTCTGTGAGACACAGGTGCAAAGTTTATTAAAACAACATACCTTTCTTTGCTTGTTGTTAGGAGCTCAATAAATAATGTTGGTAATGGTAGTGTTTACTGAAAGGGAAATATTCCCCCAAAGCACAGTTTTGTAACTCTAAGTGTCATAAATGTACAAAGCAACTTTGATTTACATCAACATCACCCTGCTGAGTCAGCAAATGCTGTGAAATAAATAATATTTGATGTTGATCCTCTATAGAATGTGTTTTACAATGGAAGGCTGTATGCATTGATTCAGTTCTACTAAAGGGGAGAGACTTCTACTGCTGGAGAGAATCAGAACATAGACGTGTGGTGTTCTTATAACTTTTTATTAATAAAAAATAATTAGAATAGAATTATAGTTCAGTGAATAAATCCACTTATTAGAACATCTAGAACAGACATAGGTGTTTTGTATTAATAAAATAAAACTTGTAAAGAACGTACCATATAGGGAACTTCTGTACATTGAACTTGCTCTGGCTTTTTCTGGGATAAACAGAATAGTCATAAAAATATGTTCTGAGAACTGATGCCAAAGCAGTAATTCAAACTTAAAGGACAGAAAAAGGGTGCACTTAACATGTTGAATTACTTCTCCTTCAAATTTTGTTTCCAGTACACAAATTTTAAAAGTATAGAATTTTAAATAGTCCTTCTCATAGATTGCCTTTGTTTTGCCTTGAAATAAATTTGCAAGAGCTTGGTGGAAAACTTTATAGAAGTTTTCTACGGTTTTAAACAACTAATAGCTTGTATTAGTTTTTGTAATTGTAATGATAATTAATGTAATTACAAATGTAATTATAATTAATTGAATTATAATTATAATTAATGGCATTGGGAACTCTTATAACCAAATCCCACTCATCCTTGAAATGAGTCCTTTCCAGAGCAATGTTTCTTTTTAAAAAAATCACTGGAGAATGGATAGTAACTTCTAAATAGGTGAAAGTATATCTAGCTGCCACAGTCCTTAATTCTTTGGCACCACGTGTTTCATAAATACCATATAAAAAAAGAAATTGAAGATGAGAGAGTTCTTTTTACCATATTGTGAATTCAGTATTAAAATGTGTAATAAGTGCCTTTGATTCTAGATGGCTTCACTGGCAGTGACAAACTGGCCTAAACCATTGCCATTGATTCCATGTCTTTCCTGGTCAACAGCCTCTGCAGTCTTCACTACGGTAATTAACAAACTACAGAATACATTTGTTGTCAATTCATTAGATTGTAATCAGAAATGTACAATAAAAGATTTGGGCTGGCCACAAGGGAGGTGGGATTCCATGTCCTGTTGCTTGTACTTCTATTGCAATAATTCTGAGGGCTGTCTGGGGACAGAATTCCACTGAAAAAATCAGGAGAGGAACAGGTCGATTTCCTGCATGTATCATTATTTTAGAATGACCTCTGAGCTTTACTTGTGCACTGAATGCTTTTGTTCATCATCTCAGGGTGTGCTGAGCAAGGCAGTGAACTGGAGAGAGCTGGAGAAACAGTATTTTACACAAGCTGTGTATGAAGAAGAAATCATTCAAATGCTTGAATATTGTGGAGTAAGTATGGTTTATTTTCCCTATCTGCTAATATTTACATGTGCAAATCTAGCAAATAATGTAGCTTCTTTTTACTTCCACTAAAAGTAGACAATTGTTAGCTAGAACAACATAATTAATTGGATTATAATTATTACAGTACTTGCATGTTGTTTCTTTATGCTTAGATAAATTTAGTCTTTGAAGGAAAAACCTGAGAAACAAAACGAATATTTTGGTTATACAATGAGTGTTAAGTGTAGCCCTTGCTACAAGTTTTTCCTTTGATCACACTTGATCACATCTGCAACATAAAATGTATTCAGGCAAAATTCTGATAAATAGATTTTTCCCCCCCTCTAAGATTCTTTGCTTTGTGATAGTTCTTTTCCTAATACCTTACATCAGGAGAAGAGGAGCTGGGGTGCAGATAGTTGTTACCTGGGCATTTGCCATTTTTAAGTTAAATACACTCCAGCGACACTGATGGAGAAGTCAAAATGAAAAGAAGAAACATTTCAAGATGTTCAGCTTGCGTCTCCCTAAAATGTAGACAAAGTTGAGTTTTCAGTTCTAAACCTAACATTAGACCTGGTCAGATCTGTTATTTTTCTATTGTAATAATTAGGTCATTTAAGCTTAAATGACTGTAATTATAAATTCAGAGTTTAATATAGAAAGAAAACCAATTGTTTATATCACAAGCTACTGTATATATAAGTACTTCCTGCATTTTTTTTAACTGACAGAAATGTAGAATGAAATTATCAAGAGGTTATGATGATCAGGATTTAACTGAGTGACCTGCAAGCTGAAAATAGAAGTGAGCAGTGCTGTTTGTGTCTTTTTTTAATTTTTTTTTTTTTTTAAATTTATGAGTTCATCTTAAAAATAAGATGAACCAACTGGTTGAAGGGAGAAACCCTTAATAAATGACCTGCTGTCTTTGTTTAGACGGATTCTTTCAAGATGGGGCAAGACTTTGTGAAGAACTTCCCTGACAGTGTGGAGAGTCTGGAGGATATGGACGTGACTTCTGGAATATTCAGTTTTGAGTCCTTGAACGACAGTGTATCTAAGGAAGCTGTTCACAGCTTTACCACGAATAGAAGTGCTCTAAGTGCCTCTTCAGAAAGACTCTTAATACAAGATGCTCCTAAAATGCAGTGCATAAATCAAACCTTTTCGACCAGCAGCAGTAGCAATAAAAACTTAACCAGCCCACAAGGACACAGGATAAATACAAGGAGAAGGGGTGACACTTTACAGAGAGAATCTTTAATGTTCATGAAGGGAGTAATGGATGAATGTACCCACGTAGCTAACTTCCCAGGTATGTATCTCTTTGTTTCAATGTGCACTTTGGAAAGCTGAATAAAATACAGTGGAGGGAAAGGTATTTTCTTCATTCTCCAAGTGCAAACCTGCTGGCACCTTTGCTGATTTATGGAAATATTATGAGCATTATTCCGTAGTGCCTATTTACTACTCCATTTCCTAATTGTTTTTCTATTCCTTCTTGATGGCCAACTAATGACAAAGTGAATTAAAAATTTGCCTCTCAGTATCTTTGCTCATTTTTCTCCTCTGCCTTGCTGTGGCTCTTTTCAGCTACAAGTTAGTGCAAATTTGTATTAACTGAAGGAAGAAAACACCTGTGTGATGTGAGTATTACCTAGGTCTAATTAATCTTAATTAATCTGCTAATAAGGTTTTTCAAGCAGAAATCCCATACTGACTTCACATAGAAAGTAGCCTGCATAGCCGAGCACCAAGCTTGAATAATACTGCCAGTAAAAACATTTTGGGGGTCCTTCTGGGCTGGTGCAGGCTGGTGAATAGAGTTTTTCCCAGGACAGGCATAGCATATAGGGGGAGCTGTAGTCCAGCATTCCTTGGCGTTCAGGACAAATCCTTTCCAGCAATGCAAACAAGTGATCGCTTCCTAGAGCCTCCTTAAAAGGTTCTGCTGGAGTGGGGGCTTGCAATTCCTTTTGTGGCAGTCCATGGTTCAGCTGTGCATTTACCTGCTGAAGGCATCTCCTACAATGTGCTTTGACTTCAGAGAGAGTTGTCTTTTAATGTCAAAACTTTCCTGATACTGAGCCCCTGTGCCACCTCATTTTTTAATTCTGGCATTCAGTACTCCATTGGTACAAATGTTTAAATTTAAATAAATGTTAAAATTAAAAAGGAAACACACAATAAAAGGAATCTACACTAGTGTAGATTCTTTCACTGCTAGCCAGAGATGTTTTGTGACAAATACCAGTGAGGTGCTTTCCTTAAAGCTTTCAAAGTTATTTCAGTAGACAGAAAAAAGCCCTCTAAGTTTTATTCTAAGTGCAGATATTCTTGTTTATCTAGACTTATCCAGGTATTACTTAGCTAAAGCACTGACCTTTCTTGGAGCTTAAAAGGATCTGTGATCCTGATGCACTTGTCAAAGTGATGAATTCCATCATGTCAAAAGTCTCCCAGGTCTCATCATTCTCTGTGAGACTTTGTATTCCCTGCCAGGGTGTCCTTGGAGTGTGGCCAGAGAGGATCTTCAGAAAATCTCCCTAACACTCAGATTTCATGGAAAATTGAATGGAAGACTAGAATTATCTTAGCATTGCATATTCTCTATACATGATTTAGTATGAAAGAAAGAAGGGTTTAAATTATTTGTGACACCCCACTGCCAAACATCTTGGCTGGTCACTCTTTAACATATCACATATTTTCTTTTTGAAGAGAGAAATGTTCTGTGTTCAACATAATTTTGGTGTTATTTTGCTCAACATCGTATTGGTGTTATTCCTGCTAGTAATCTGTTTGGTGCAATTCTGGTTATGAGTAATAAATATGTATAACAATATGTTGGGATTTCTATGTTGCAAGTAAACCATGTAGGAAACAGAAAAAAAAGTGAACATAGGCTGTACTTTCTGACCTCTTGTATGAAAAGTTGTCTTTTTTTCCTCCTTGAGGGAAAAAAAAAAATGAAACTTCTACACTGTTGAATTTCATAGTTCTTTTTGCTGATAAAAAGGGATCTCAAAGAACTGACATGAATGCTATAGAGTTTTGTCGATAAGAGGAAAGACAGTTCTCCTGTCAACTTCACAAGTCTTTGAGGAATTTTTGCCTTAGGGATGGGAAGGGTAAGGGTTAGTTTGTTTTTCCACTGATGGCCTCGCTACTGTAACATCAAAAACCAAATAAATTCTGCTGGAGACTTTAGAAGGTGTAATTTTATTAAAGCTTAGAATAATTTAATTTTTTGTGAAAATAGCATTTTTACAGCAGCAATTTCATCTGTCATGTTTCTATTTGTTACCAGAGAAGAATTCAGTTTTGCTTTGTTTCCTTTAGTTCCAGTTGACCCAAGTTTAATCATAGTTGTACAAGCTAAGGAGGATGCGTACATTCCTCGCACCGGGGTGCGCAGCCTCCAAGAGATTTGGCCGGGGTGTGAAATCAGGTATCTGGATGGAGGTCATGTCAGTGCCTACCTCTTCAAACAAGGACTCTTTAGGTAAGGTGAACAGAAAAGTTTAAAATTAAATTTTAGGTTTCATTAAAATGAAAGCTTGACTGTTTTAAAGTAGTACTTGCATGAATTCGTGCCTTAGTAATATTAGGTGTTGATTTTCTAAAGACAGTTACGTAAATCTGTTATATGAGTGCAGTTCTGTAGTTTTCAAAAAGTTTTAAATACTTGTGCTCTTAATTTTAAAATATAAGTAATTAGGAGACTGTACACACCATTTAGGAAGTCTAAGCAACAACAAAAAAGAATAGCACTATATTGGGTCAATGTATGCTAACCACTAGCTTATTGCTATTTAAAACTTCAGCCGTATTTTTATGACGGTTGCTCAAAAATTTTAAGTTGTGCATGTCTCTGACGTGTTTGAGTAGAAAACTCCTAATCCATCTACATTTGCACGTGTATTAAAGTTGGAAAATAGTCCCACTCATTCCTGAAACATATCAGTGGAATGAAGTGAGAGATCCCAGAAGTCAAGGAAGGAGAAAATACCACTGGATCTCACATTTTTATTGAACACCGTTTTGAAATTGTGATGATAGCTTCGTAAATATATTTGTAAATATATGGAAAGATGCCACTTATATCTACCCTCTCCCAAATTATACAAATTCTCTTGTCTTTTACTTGTTTCAGACAAGCGATTTACGATGCGTTTGACCGCTTTCTCCAGAAATACACCATGTGATCTTTCTAATGCATTCAGACTGATCTCATTTGTAATTCAGCTTACTGGAACTCATGTTTGGAAAACAAGCCTCTTGCAGTGTTGAGCAGATGGTCACTGACTGTTGTACGTAACAATTACCAGAAGTGGTAAAATACCAGCCTTGCTTTCATTTCAACCCAGTGCCATTCTGACACAGCTGCTTCAGCGTTACCTGTGAAAAAACAACAGCAGCATTTGTCAGTGCATGAATGGTTCATGTACTTCATGTCTAATCAGATTGTGTATTCCTTCAATTCTGAATTAATTCTGAATTGTGTGTCAGTAGAAAACAGACCAATCAAGTATTGAAAGAATGTAAAATGTGCTGTGGGGCTAAGCTGCTCTCTTGTGTTTAGTGTAGTTTTGGTTTGTTCCAGATACCTCGGTTACCTCTTGCTTCCTCATGGCCTTGCTGTTCCTATTGTGTTGTGCTGTGGCTTTGCCAGCACTCAGCCTCTTGTGTTTGTCACTGCTTTTCTCTTCAATTACGAATTGAAAATGAGCCTTAGAAGAAGGCTCAGCACCGAACCATGCAGAAAGAGACTTTGCCAATTCAAGGAAAAGTGAGAGAGAGACGTTTTCATTCAATACGTCCGTGAAGTTTTCCTGCCACTGAACTGAAACGTGCCATTACAGAAGGATCATGTAGCAATTCATCAACCAGGTTCACAAAACTGGAATAAGTGAAAATCAAGTGTCTGGTAATTAATTGTTTACATAATTCAGTTGGATAACATAAGCTTCCAGATTTCTTTTCTTTTTTGAAATGATAGATGAAATAGAAATGTCATCATTTTACATTCTAAGCACTGGCTGATTCTAAGCAGTTAAATCGACAGCAGATTATATGGTGCTATAAAGACCTGTTGGAAATACTTCAACAGATGTCCTTTCTAAAGTGCACTCAGTGCTGATATGCAAAATACACTTGCACTGTATAATTTAAAAGATACGTGAGACTAAAGGTTACTGAAACAGTTAGGTTTGCTCCTTATTTTTCAACACTTGTCTTTTTTAATTGGATGGAAAATAAAGAAATTTGGATTTTGAGCACATTTAAGAAAACCCAAGGTCTCTTGTTTCCTCTTTTGGGATCAAAAATGCCAACAAATTGCAGTAGAATAAAAGGTTGTCATGTACCAACTGTGTGGGTATCTCTCCACATCTTTTTTTTTTGTGGTAATCTCCTATTACATTCTTTTAAAGCCAGTTTACAGAGAAGTTGAAAACTGAAACACTTCAATATTTAGTAGAGTCATGACCAGGATTACACTGAAACAAACAGAAAATTCCAGCCATTTCTCAGGATGTGTGACTTCTGCACCTTTCAATCAAGCACTTTTGATCTCCATGGTTACTGTAAAGGTTTTTAGTAGGCAGAGTACGGAGCAGACAAAGCTCAGTTTATATATTCTCTTGAATTTTAGTCAGGTAGACAGGACTAGTTACTGTGAAGAAATCATAGTTCATTTGAAAATCAGGTGTGTTCAGATAAAACTGAAGAGCAAGAGTTTTTAATAACCCAAATAAGGTAACATACAAATTTACTGAAAATGCACAAGAAGTTCTGATCTGTCGGAAGTTAAATTGCTTCTTTCAAGTGGTTTTTCATCATTTCCTTGGACAGTGTTGGTTTTATATATGGGGAAGTGTGAAGTGACGACCACATTGAAATAGAGTAAAACACCAAATATTTGCAGGGTTTGAAATCAAATATTAGTAAGTTAGTAGATTTAAAACTGAGGTCTTGAATAGTGTACTAAAAGATTCACAGGGTTTACAAGCATATTCATCAACTGAGAGTGCTTTGCAAGAGCACTGTCTGCTGTTCAGCAGCTTTTGTAGCTGTCACATTTTAAATGTAATTGTGTGCTTTATGTCCTGTTTCTGTTGCAGCTATGAGAAAGGGGGATAACTGGTGGCAAGGGGAAGGGCTTGAATAAATGCAAGAGAGAAAAGACAGATTTTGTAAAGGCCAGGAGTAAGCACAAAAAAAAATCA
Source organism: Pachycephala philippinensis (assembly GCA_013397055.1). Lineage (NCBI taxonomy): Eukaryota > Metazoa > Chordata > Aves > Passeriformes > Pachycephala > Pachycephala philippinensis. The sequence continues at coordinate 19,104 of VWZT01006691.1, forward strand.
ACTATGCTACAAAGTATAACATGCCAAAGTCAATATTTTCAAAGCGCACAATACTGGGAATTACACAACTGATGGGAACTCTGCATCCTGAGGTTACTGTCCTGATGGTATTACTAACAAGGTTTAACTTACCAAAAGGGCACACAAGGAGCTTTAGGCTAATGCCACCCCTGCTTGGGAGAGCGTCTTTTGGGACAAATGCTACTCCTGGCTGTGAGAGTGTCTTTTGGGACAAGCAGTGAAACACTGGTTTCTGACAAGAATAAGGAATCACACTTTGCTCTGTAACTAAAGTCGTGTTGCCAAATAGGAAAGCCCAGTAAGCATTATTTAAGAAATTTCTCAGGTTAGAATAACTAAACAAGGAAAAATATGCTCAGTGGTCTATTTCTGCCAGTTATCAGACATAGGGAGCTGGTCTGTGAAGCGGGGAGTCTTGCTGTGTACATGTTTTTAACCCTTGGAAAATCGACTTTTTAAATCATATTTTAAGGTTAAATCCTAAGAAAGTATAAATAATCCATTTCGATGTTAAACGAGAATGTGGTTTTAATCCAGGAGTTGCATGAGAGAAATATTGTAATAAGGTTTCTTCCTCGTAGCAGGTAAGCCATTCTGTATGTCTTAAATTTATTGTAAAACTGGCCTTGATAATTTTTTGGTTTGAAATTTTTTCAATAAAAGTCCTAAAAACATTTAGGTGTGAGGGGTTTCTTCTGTCTTGTTAACAGGAGTTCAAAATGCATCCCACTGTCATGCTGTAATCCTCTCTGTTCCTGCTAGAGCTGCAGCACGAGGAGAGCAGGTAATCTACAGGACATGATAAAAGCTTCACACAACAAACACTGGTGCTGCTTTGATGTTTTTCTACATGCAGTACCCAGTCAAGAAAATAAGCTTGTATCAGCTAATTAAGATACCATTGTGATTCCAGTTTTACACTTTCCAGTGCAGGACACATCTAACAATTGTCAGATGAAGCCTTTGTAATTTTTTCCCCAAGGCCAAAAAATCCCCAAACAATTCAAAAGAAACCACTCAGGAATTTTTTTTAGCAAGTATAGATCACTTGTGTTCTATTACTCCAGAAAGTCTGCAGAAAGGCAACATATGAAGGAATGGAGTCTTGCTGCTTTTTCTTACTTCTTACTGGAATGTCAAATGCCTGTAATGGAGATACTCTCTAAACAGTAGAAAAGTGACAATCCTTGGATCCTCAGAGTACTATTTTTGCTTGATAGCTGCTAACACTTCGAGCCAGGTATTTTTTATTTCTCTTAATTGTTTCTGTCTTGTGTTGGGTTTTTTTTAAATGTTGATCTGCATTGCTGTTGGTTGGGCAGGGAAGTTTCTTTATCTCAGACCGTCAGGTTCTCTGCCAGCTTGGCTGTAATGATAAGTTACATGGTATAGAAAGGAGCTTTCAGGTGGTCTGTAGCCATATAATTCCTCCTGAATTTTTACCCTATATGAGTAAAATGCTGCTATTCCATGCAATCCTGGAATTTGCAGTGTTCCCTGGTATGCTTGGATGCTTCCACACAAGATAAAACATGAGCATTAAGGCGTAAATAAGAATTGATATTCTCTTGGTTTCATTTGGTGTAAATCAGCCCCTTTTCCAGACATGACCATTTTAAATACCGTGTTCCCAAAGGAAAGAGGGTTTTGCCAAAGAAGTCTAACTCGCACTGCTAGAAAGTAACAAGGAGGAGGATACAAATGAAGAAAATATGAAGGGTGAGTGTTAGCAACTGTAAAAGCTTTTTATATCCTCTTCAGTCCCCATGCATCCAATGAAGTCTGCAGGAAACTCCATCCTACAGAGCAAAACAGGACAAAAACTTCTCAAGGCGCCACGTAACTGATCAATTTTAGTGGTTTTTGCCCCCCACATAATTAGCCCTTAATTAGTTACCGTCTTTTTTCCTGCTCTGTTTAGGTTCCTGCACTGCAGTATTCCTGAAATCCCAGCTGCCCTACTCTGCTTCCTTGTCTTCTAACACTTGTATGGGAGAAAGAGGAAACAAGAGGCTAATCCCCTTATTACCTGTGACTTAGGTAGGGCCTCTTTACCTTCATATCAGTCTAACCTCTGCTTAACTTCTGAGTTTGGGACACCAAATAAAAGACATGGAAATAATTTTAAGCAGTGTGACAGATACTCCTTTTTTCAGGTATGTATGCAATCAGCACGTCCTTGATTAGTAAATGTATGGAATCTGAAAAAAATCGAGTTCTTGGTGCCAAAGAAAAATGCTTCTAAGGGTTTGAAGATTTGCTGTCATTTTAATCATTCTACCTTTTTTACTCTGTCTTTTGATATAAATTTTAAAAGAAAGAAAACGTGTCACTTTCTGTACAAAAAGTGCTTAGAAGCAGTACTGCTGTTTTTCTCTATTTATGAAAATTCCTCTAATGTTTGAAGCTGAAATCTGCAACTGTACAGGAATGTGCATCAATTGTCGGAGATGTTTTAATTTCAAGCCTTTACCACAGCAGGTCATTAATTTCCAAATATCTTGAACAAAGCAGCAGGTACCTGGGGTTTGCTTTGAGGTAGGCCCAGACTTCCACCAGGTGATCTGATCTGCTACTGGACACACAGTTCCAGAATAATCCTAAAGGTGTTTCAGTGCCTGAAGTGTCAGCTGTGGTGGGAATTTGTGGAGTTCTTGGTTGATTTTTGCTGGTTTTTTTTTTTTTTTTTTTTTCTGGTGAAGGAGTAAAACTCCACACAATCTCATTAGAATGGAGAATAACATTACCCCAAACAGAACATATTTTACTGCTGCAAAACCCAGGAAATTCGGTTACTTGTGACACTGCTTCAAAAATATTTGACTAGCTTTGTAGAAGCCTATTTGGGAATTTGCTTAGTTCATTAAAGAAGTGTTGGCATTATTTTTTGGAAGGGAGTAAAACAAGGCTGAGAGACTGAATGAAATGGGAGAGGAGCAGGTGTCTAAAGGTGTAATCAAGGAGAATTGTGGGAGCACTGGGAGCTGGCAAAGAGGGAAAGGGGTGATTAATGTCATACATTGGTGGCTTTCCTCATCCTGTGTCCGCAGTGCTTGTG
>VWZT01006691.1:22785-68332 GCA_013397055.1 Pachycephala philippinensis
CTGGGGGGCGGCCCAGGAGCCCCGGCAGCCCGAGCCCGGCTCGCCCCGCGGGGAGGAGGTGGCGGAGGAGGGCGGCCGGAGCAGGGAAGCCCCGGCGCCCAAGGAGAACGCGTGGACGCGGCGCAGAGCCCGGCGGGACAGCCCTTCCCCGCCCGCGGGGCCGGACGGGCGGCTCGGACCGCAGGAACCAGGTGCGGGGCGGGCAGCGTGTGCGCGGTGCCTCGATGGCCATCGGGCTGGTTTTGGTTTTGGGGTTTTTTAAATGTTTTATTTTATGAAGGAAAAGCGCGTGTTTGTCGGCGGGCGCGGAGCCGGGCCCGGGCGCAGCGCGGCGGGAGCTGGGCCGGGCGCGCTGGGTTTGACATACATGGGCACGGGAGGGAGCGCTCGGGGCGCGGACACGGCCGGGGACAGCAGCGCCGGGCTGGCCGCAGGTCCCGGGGCTTGCGAGTGGCCACCCCGGGCCCGCGGTGACCTCCGGCCGGCCCCTGGCGCTCTGCACAGAGGGCTGCTCACCCACTCGTCTCGTTTAGCCTGCTTTAGAAATGCCGCTGTGCCGCAGCTCTTTTTGGGCTAATTATGTAGTAAGGCCTTCGGAACGATCCGCTATTTGGGTTTGCTTTCCAGAATGGGGTTGCGGAGGCTTTTTAAGCACTGACAAGAGCAGACAGTTTGCTCGCTGTTGGGATTCGGTGTGTTTACATGGGAAGAGATGGGAGCGAGAGTAGCCACGGGATAATTTCCTGGCCTTAAATCACTACATGTAAGATAAAGCTGCTTTATAGGCACCACACTGACTGAACAGGCATATGGCTTTACAAAGCTGGTCGTCAAAGACCTGACTTGAAATTGCCAGGCTTTATGCTTAGGCTAGCAAAGAGTTCCTAGAAGTTTGCAGCTTCTTGGAGTATTGTTCTTGGCTGCAAGTAAACTGCTGACCTCAAAATAAATATTTCAACCAGTGCTTCCCGAGAATTTCAATCTCAGCACTTGCTCCCGAGGGCACCTGACAAACCTTTTTTGTGATCTCACAGTCACTTTTATCCCTGAATTAAACATGTACTTCCTTGACAAAGAGAAATATATAATTTAGAGTTTCAAGTATACAGGTCATACCAACGGAGACCACATTCTAGACCGCAAAATCTGTACTTGGCTGAAGAGCAGAACTTTTGGCAACGTATATACCCATCTTTATTATCTGGACTGTTTTGTTTATGTGTACTGACGCGCTCCTAAGTGCCTATTTATGCCGAGCTTCCAGAATCCGGCTGGCTGGGCAGTAGCTTGTGGTCTGCTTCATGCATGAAAGGGGACTTGTCACTCGTTTGCCTTGCTGTGGCAGTAATAACAACAGCGCTGCATCAGAAGCAGTGGGAAAGCTGCTTTTGTCGCGTTAGCACCTTGTGCTTCACCTCTGTAAAGTTTGCTTTTCCAGCAAAAATAAAGCACACAAATAGTTGTTGAAGGAAGGAGGAGGCAGGAGGCGGTGCATTCATACACTGTGCATATTGTCTGCTTCATTTCATTATTTTGGAGAGCTTTTTATTGTTTTTCTTCTGCAAGAAGTTGTGCTTACCATTTATGGAATTAATAATTAAACTGAGGAGTTGTACTAGAAGATAATTTTCAGTGGCCAGGTGTATAACTGAGCAAATAAGGGAGTCAGTGTTGCTGGCAGTGGCGCTGGTGAGGAACATGCACCAGGGTGTGTGTTTTGGTTTGGCCACCACCAAAAGCACCGTGAGGAAGCCACCGTTCTTTGCCTTGTAAAAGACAAAGCAGCTGATCCTTCCCGGCTGTTTGAAGGAAGAAATTGCCATGTGCCTCCACCCGCAACAAGGGATGTATTTTGAAGGAACTAATTGCACGTTGGCAAAGCAAAATCTGTCACACTAGGCCCTTATGAACGTTGTAGTATGGAAATTAGTCATGTGAAATAATAAGTGGATGAGCAGAAATGCTACTGGGATGGAATGTAGAACTATCCGTAAAGAGCATAATAAAATGTAAAGGGATCTCACATCAAAGCAGTGACTGGATCCTGTTAGACTTGTTGATCCTGGCTTAATTTGTTAAAAGTTTCCCGAGACGTGCACCTATGGTATGTTCAGTGATAGTTACAGACTTGAGAAAATTGGCTCCAGCCTGTCATCTTTGGACTTCCAATTTATCATGGGATTGGTTTGTGATAGGGGCAAACCTGGCTCTTGTTACTGAAACAAACTGTTCACGTCACCCAATACTACCAGGAAAATGTAAAATTTTGGCAGAAGAATTTGGTCAAAGTGTTGTTACTACAGCTTAGTATATTTTTGTCTCAGATACCTTAATAGGTTTTAGTCATTAGAGTAAACCAAACACCCGTTGCAAACATATCTGAACTTTTCATGGTGTGTTTGTTACTACAGTTCAGTGTTTCTGGCCAAGCCTTTCATTAAACTTCGCTTTTAAGCAGAATAACTTCAGAATGACACAGCTACTTTTACATCCTCATCTGCCTTTAACTTGTGGGGAAAGACTCGTATCAGTATAAAATTGCTGGTGAAATTAATAGGCTTCTGTCTAATGCGGGAGGAATTGTTTCCCTGAGTGGTTAAGCTTTGAAACACACTGCCCAGGGAGGTGTGGAGTGCCAGTCCCTGGAGGGGCTCAAGAAATCACTCAGTGCCATGGTTTAGTTGACAAGGTGGTGTTTGGTCAAAGGTTGGACTCGATGGTCTTGGAGGTCTTTTCCAACCTTATTGATTCCATGATTCTTATCCTGGTGATTGTGGTCAGAGGGAGTGAGCTTTAACAGAGGCTGCCAAGTGATGAAAGGTGCTTCTGTGATGTGCCTCCCTCCCCTTGTAGTGCCCAGCCAATGTACTGCAGGAAGTCCTCACTTCTTCAAGTTGAAACTGTGAGTTATCCATTCTCCACATACATAATTCACCCAGGAATAATTTTATTTCCAAAGTTCTTCCACCTCTTTGTTTGATGAAACCTTCAGCACTGTCCTCTTTGTGAGGTTGCAAAAAGGGAATCTGAATGACAAGTTCTGTAGTCTTCGTGTGATTTGGATAGCTGATGTGGGTCTCTAATGATGTATTAGATGTTATTCAAAAATCATTAATAAAGTCCATGAAAATATTTAGTGAAGCAAAATACTTGTGCTGCTGAAGTGGTGGAAGTGGGTTTGCCTTCTAGTGTGTGCTTGAATGATGTAGTTAATTAAAATAAGTGCACACTTCATTCTTTTATTTTGTGCTCAGTTTGTCTTTCTCCATTGCATTTATTTCTGGACATCAAAGAATGCATTTTATCTGTTTGATGTTTTGGTAGCAGAACCATTTCACTGCAGTGCTGTTGTATAAGTCAATTTGCTTTAGTCTGATAGCAAAACAGGTTGTAAAGGTACAATTTAGTGAAGATGTACTGTGTTGCTAGGAATAGCAAACCTTAGATTAGTAAATTCATAAATGATCTGATTATCAGATTTTTTTGGGTGTATTTAAGGCAGGTGTTCTCATTAGTACTTATGAATTCGCTGAGTGTTTTAATAGCAGCTTCTAAAAATTATTCAAAGCATTATCAGAAGTTACAGCTTTGACAATTTCCCCAACCCTAAAGGGATTAAAAACGTTTTCCTTGCAAAGCTGCTGCCTGTATTTTAGTTGTACATAACAGCATGTGTAATTTTGCATGGTGGGTTTTTGTCTGGGGTTTTTGTTCCTAAACTGGAGACCTGTTCTGAGACTGAAACCCACCTCTGTGCTGTGGCATCTGCTCCATTAAACCATGAAAACTTTGGTAGCAGTTGTGTCGCAGGTTGCAGTTTTCTGTGAAGAAGGTAAGAAAAAAACGAGCTGAGACATGAAATACAAAGAAAATAAATAGCATAATGGTGAATCAATCATGTATTGTGGATTTTTTGCCTCTATTGTTTGTTGTATTGAAAATTGACTGGTTTTGAACATAAATAGGTGGAAGGGTGCTGGTGTTGTAACTCACTGCCTTGGTTAATTGTTCAAATTAACAGTTTGTGGAGATTGACAACTAATGTACTTTTTGTTATAAAATTAAAAAATTAAATAGAATTAAAAATTGGAATTATTGTAGGGCAGAATGTTAGAATAATAATTAGGATTTTTTTTTAATTGTTTTGCAGAATCTTGGCTCTAAATCCATGCTCTGAATATAAATCAGTTATATTCTCCAAGGGATTATTTTGTTACGTTTGCAGTACTTCATCTGTTAAAACAATAGATTTAAGCATAGCTTACCTTGTTTAAAAATGGAATATACTGTCAAATTTCAAACTGAGCATTGGAAGGAAAATATCGTACAAGTTTAACAACCAGGCTCCAATTAAGTTTTGAAGAGCTCTCTTACTGGGTGATTTTATCTGCTCCCTGAAGCACTTCTGGTATCCATGTGATGCTGTTCCTTCACAAAAGAGAGCACACGTGCAGTCCAAGTAAAAATAAAACCTGAATATTGTCTAGAAAGCCTCACAGCATAAACAGTGTTTGTATTGAAACTAGAATGTCTTCCACCTGTATTAATAGACTTTGCTTTCAGAAGAAATTGGCAATATTGTTCCTCCCTTTCTATTAAAAAAAATAAATTACTTGCTGACTATTTATTTGCAGAGCTGCAAACCATCCTTTTTGAAGTCCTATTACTTATGATCCTATTGTGATTGTGATCAGGGGTACTTTGGTGACACATCTTATGTACAAACTTTGCTCCTCAGCCATCCAGTCTGCTTTTCCTTCTCTGTTGCTGTTGTCTCAGAGGATTGCTGCAGTTTTGGTGGTTCCAAAATTCACCTTCCATTTTTCAGACCTGTCGTTTCATTTATCTTAACATGCTGCACATGGCATGTTTGTACAGCCTTGTCTTTCTGCAGAAAATACCCTGTGCTAGGATGTGGTCCGTTAGGAAACTTGGAAAAACCATAATAAAAACGGCTTTGGAGGCTGATTTTTGTTTTCATGTGAATGGCATCTCAGCTGGATGGAGTTCAGTGACTGAAAAATGATCACTGGCAATTAAACTGCCTCATCCTTGACTTTATTTATTTCTCCCACACCCTCAAAACTCTGAAACAGTGAGTAAAATCATTGAAGATCAGTGAATTCTTTTATCAACACAGCATGCCACTACTGAACAGCATATCACAGAATAAACCATTTTAAAGCTGTTGGGTTAGAATTAACCAGTGAAATAGTTTATTTGGAAGGGCTTGTTGAGTTCTGCTGAAACAATGTATTAAAGGTGCCATTTCAAGGTACCCAACACTGTTATGGGATGTTTAACCCCAGAGTGATGTTAAGGAGAGGGCTTTTATCCACTGAACAGTGGCTCTAGGCCTGTTCATGACAACAGAGCAGGTGTGACCTGGGTAAAACCTTTCAGTGATCCGATGTTATGTTCTTTTTCTCTCCCAGCCTCCTTTTTGTTTTTCCTTCCCGTTTATCTTCCCTTTCATGCTTCACACTGAGGTCCAGCTCCCACATGATAAGCCCCAGAAAGCCGGCCAGGAAAGACCTGTGAAATTTGGTTTTGAGCGTGGCTCTTTTGGGAGGACAAGGAGCTTTGTGGAGGTGTTGTCAGGTGGGGAAGTACAGAGTGAGATGAGCTCTCAAGCCCTTTGAGTTCCGGAAGGGCATCATCCGCCAGGCGGTGTGTTGCCTAATATTTTCTTTTTGTTTAGCTTGCAAATGCATCTTCCAAGTCTTGGATTACCCCATTCAGATAAGAGAGATTCCTTAAAACGAGTTGGGTCTCATTCTGCTCGATTCAAGATAGCTTCCCTGCCGCCTGGAATAATATCCCATGACTAAGGTAGTGCAGCAACACCGAGCCTTGCACTTCTGAGTGCCTCGCTACGCCCTGCTGACACACAGAGTAGAAGTTCTGGCAGAACAGTCCCTCAGCAGCAATTTGAGTAAAAGTGCTGTGAGATGGAAAAAGGGCTTCAGTCAGGTAATGGGACACAGACGTGTGTTTACAGCCACGCTGTGGCCACTCAGTTTACCTGCACGGGTAATTGGCAGTTCCCTTGGAGAAAATTACAAATTTGTTTGCTGCTCCACCCCTGCAGTCGTTTGTCTTGTTTTGTAAAAGGGCAATTAGTTTACTACTGAGTGGCAAGTGAAAATTAGGGTTACACGGTCACCGTGTGTTTCTTAAAGCTCTCAGTCTGAAGTTAATTGAGATGTGTATTTTGTCTTTGTTTTAAAAAGGAGATCTGTAGGAGAGGGAAAAACCTGCTGGTAAATGGTGATCAGGATTCACTGGATTCGTGTCTGGTGAGATGTCCAAGTTGTATCTAGCATTTACATGAAATTAATAATGTATATGGCTATAAATTTTATTAAAATTCAGAGCGGAATGTGGAGTAAGCATTAGTTTGTGCTTCTAACGTTCGCTGTGTATTCCAGGAAGCTGACAGAGAGGCTTTCCAGAGTCACTGGGGCACAAGGGTGGGGTTCCCACTGTTGAGCCGTGATAAGGGAGATTAGTCACTGGATGTGAAAGAGATAAGGGCTGAGGAGGTGATGTTATCCCTGTATAAAATAATCCACTTGTGATTTCAGACACGTTCAGTGTTTCAAGCTTGCAATAAAATTGTCTTGCAATAAAATAGAGAATAAGAAGTTTCAAGGAATGGTTGTGACTCCCATATGAATGGGAAAACATGCACTGGGAGAACCAGGGTTTAACAGAATAAGTTAAGAGATGGTTTCCTCTTAATTCTCAGTTCTAATCTCCAAGAAAAATCCCAAATGCTGGTGGGTTTTGTTCCTCTGAATTGCAAATGCAAAAAGTAGAAGGCAGTTGAGAAGGGTAGGGAAAAATTGCACAGAATAAGAAAATCAGATTCATGTACCAAAAGGCAATTGCGTATTTGCTAAGACATAGAAAGTTTAAATAGATTTTTTTTTTCAGTGTAGATTATTGAGCCTAGATTGTTAGGCCCATTAACAGTGCTTATAAAAGGGTTATTTCCAAGTAATAATTCCTGGTAGAAGCATAATGAACTCTTAATCAGGAGATCAGATGGGGTCCTTATTACAATGTTTAGGCCTTAACTTAGGATGGTTCTGAAAATGTATGGGTGTCAGCTTCATTGCAAATGCTCATGTTTATCATAAACATATCCATTGTTGAATTTGGGCATTAAAATTTATCAGTCTTAATATAGTTTTACAGTAATTTTATCTTTTCGTATTTTCCTTACTGTTTTTTCTTTTTGTTTGTTTGTTTTGGCTTGATTTTGAGCTATATGGCTAGACTCTATTTGGCATTTGAGTTATTACTTATAAAAGGAAATTACTAGGAATTTGGGAATATATAATGGTTTCTACGGTTTTTTTTTTCCTTGCTTGCATAATTATAGATTTCATAAATTCTGCCTTATAAATATAGCTTTTAATAGGAGAACTTATTAAATGTGTATCAAGGGTTTTCTTTGCCACTTGTTAGGTTAAAATACCAGCATTTTGACATAGCCTTGACCTTCTTAGCTGAAAAAAGTGCTTAAATACAGTGTTAGGCAGTATCTTGTACACCTGGTTTGCAAGAGTATTTGCACTTATTATTAATGTGAGTTTTGCAGTGTCGTGTACTATTAGTGACTTTATTCACTAAATAAAAGTTCATTGACTTTGATATCAAGCCCTCAGAAACACTTTGGTGTAGTGTGATAGAGCATGGCAGAGTTGTTAACACACACCTGCCTTATTTAATGTGCAGCCTAATTCTTCACCTGAAAATGTTTTTCTTCCTTTTCAGAACTACAAAATTCCACTAAAGGGATAAAAGCAGGAAAACCCAGGACAAGAAAAAGCAGCAAGGTTTGTATTTCTGCCTGTAAATATTCAGTATGATAAATAGCTGATACTGCTCTAATAAAAAGGTAGCAGGTATGTTGAAGTTCCAGCCAGAAGTGTTATGTTATGCCTTGGTAATAGACAATTCTGAACACAGAGACGAATAAAAAAAGAAGGGAAATTTAAAATTAGAAGGGTTGCTAAACTGATATATGCACGAGGGATAAAGAAAGGCATTTTTGTTTAAAAAAATCAGTGGGATTGCATAAAGCTGTGAAGGGGCTGCAAAGAAACAGCATCACTTGAGCACAAGTGATGCTAGATTGGTTTTGGAAATCCTTTTTGCATTTTACGTGATGTGAGTCCTTTATGTGCATAAAATTACCACTATGACAACAGGAGACACTGAGTCCTTTTACTGAAACGTAAAGTTTCTAAAATTTTTTACAGCCACCCCTTTTTAGGTTGATTAGTACGTGTCAAGGTCTTCCAAAAACTGAAATCCTTTAGCAGTAAATACCTTTCAATCACATATGTGTAAGACAGCATTTAATCTGACAATTGTTTTATGTGTGCTCCGAAGTCATAAGACCTCTTTCAAAAGTTGAGTGTTTGTTTTCTGTTGTATTTCTTGTTTTTTAAAAAATTGCTACTTCTAGCAGCTCTGCTCCAGGGGGTAGTCTGGCTCTGAGCCATGACTGACATCTTCCCTGGGTTAGAAAGGGCTAAATCAAGGAAGGAATAGAAACTTTTTGTCACCTTTGCAGGCCGATGATTTGGGTGATATCGCAAGCTGGCCGACACCAAGTGAAATAGCAAACAATGAAGTAAGTGTCCTTTGTTATCCTCAGTATTATTATTTTTTTAAACCATGTTGGCTTATCTGTTTAATACTGTTTCCCCTAGAACATGCTTTGAGTGTTGGAGGATTTCAGGAGAAGTTTTGTCAATAATTCAGGTTACTGGTGTGTGCTGAACTGTTTGCACTGGTACTGGAATTTGTTAGTGGCGTGCCACAGACATGTACATAAAAATGTGCCTTATTTTTTTACTCCACTGATTAAAAAGTTTCATTTACCTTTTCTGCTGTTTTCATCTGTTTGTGCACAGATGAGAAGGCCTTTGGAGTTGTGACCACGCTGCCCTCTCTTGTGGCTCAGAGCACTTTGTGCCCGTTGTCTGAACACAATTTAGTTATTCTTAGCTATCTTATTCCTCTGATATATTTTTCCCCTTCTGGGTTTTAAGTTAACATCTGTTCTGTCAAATTACCTTCCTTTATCTCAAGTGATAAGTGCATAATGTATTTTAGACCTCTCTGATGCTATTTAAAACAAGAAGAGAGCACGGATTATTTGAAATGGTGAGGTGCCATTTCACTCTGCTCTAGCTCTGCAGCAGCATCCCTATGGTGCTTTTACTGTGTTCTTGGTGAGGGGAAACCAGAACATTTGGGTTCAACAACATGCATTTTATAACTGAAAGCATCCAAATTCATGGAGTGGCTGTAAAACAAAGTAGCATTCAGTTTGTACTTAAACTCAGTTTATTTGTCTAGGGGAAGGCTTTGTGTTCAAATTAATTACAGCACAGTACTGCAGTATCTGCTGTATGTACTCCAGCAAGTTCAGAGCTGTTTCCACAATATAGGAAAATTCTTTCTCTTTAGCAGAAATGTCTGCAAAACTTCCATTTTGCAGGTAAATATATCTGATCATAGAATGATTTGGGTTGGAAGGGACCTCTAAAGGTCTTCTAGTCCAGCCTCCCCAGCCCAAATGGAAGGAACATCTTCCACTTGATCAAGTGGCTCAGACCTTTGTCCTACGTGACCTTGAATATTTCCCAGGATGGGACATCCAAACATCCCTCTGGGCAACCTGTGCCACTGTTTCACCACTCTCATCATGACAAATTTCTTTCTGTAACTTGTCCGAAACTCTTTTAGTTTAAAACCATTCCCCCTTGTCCTGTTGCTACAGGCCCTGCTAAAAAGTCTGTCCCCATTTAATAATCCCCCTTTAAGCATTGAAAGACCATGATAAGGTCTCCCTGAAGCCTTCTTTTCTCTAGGCTGAACAATTCCAGCTCCCAGCTTGTCTTCATTGGAGAGGTGCTTTAGCTCTCTCATCATCCTTGGCCCCCCCTGGACTCTCTCCAGCAGGTCCATGTTTTTATTTTGGGGACCCCAGAGCTGGAGGCAGCACTGCAGGTGGGGTCTCACCAGAGTGGGGCAGAGGGGCAGAATCCCCTCCCTCCCATTATTCTCTAAGACCAGCTTTTTACAGGTAATCAGTCTGAACAGCAGATACTAGTGAGAATATTTCTTTCTTTCCTATAAAATAAATTTTGATATCTGAGGGATTGATTCATGATTGTTATGCACCTGCCATTTTACATCTTCTGTTAAAAACCAAAAACTTTATTTTCTTAACCTAAAAATTCATTTCATGGTCTTGCCAAGTTAGCAGAAAATAAAGCTGTTTAAAAAGATGCTTTACAAAACAAGATAATTCTTAAAGTTCACCCTGCTGAAGAGGCTGAGAACAGGTAATAAAAAGGGAATTTTAATAGCTAAAGGAAATGTGCACCTCCTGCTATCAGCAGCTGTACTGTCAGAAATAATTACCTGTGTCTCTTACAGTGTAAGACTGTAAGTCACAGTAAGAAGCCAACCAATAGAAGAGAAAAGGAGGAGAAATCTGATCAAAAAAGCAATAATGGAATCAAGGACAATCCAGAGGCAAAGCCAGATGGTCCAGCAGAGAACACTAGTGAAGATGAAGCTCAAACTAATAACCAAAGGAAGAAAGGTGAGTTTAGGCACTGTGTATAATGCAGTAAGTCACTGTTGATACAGCTGCATCCATTCCAGTTGAGTGACTCGATAAAGCCTCTCCTGATTTGCATGTGCTGGGTGAACACAGAATATATTGCTGTCTCTGTGTGGAAGCCTCAGCCAGGCTGCCTCTCCCAGGGTTTGGAGCGTTCTGTTCAGTCAGGTAGGAATTCTGGGGGAAAAGCAGCTCGTGCCCTATTGATGGTCCTTGGAGCTCTGACAATTTCTGGAAGATCTTATCGTGGCTGTACAAGCCATTACTGTCTCTGATACCTTTATTTCCCTCAATAGGTAGCACTGTGATTTAACTTTATATATATATGTGTGTGTGTGTGTGTGTGTTACTGCACACACACTAACCCTTCAAATTTCATGTTCCACTGTTAGCTCACACATTGAAGTGATCATTTGAAAACTAAACCACGTTATTTGCTTCCTTTTGATCCAATCTGTTACATTAAAAATGGGAAGCAAACCTCTATCTCATTTGGTCAGGAGATTGGAATAGGCTGGAGAAACAGCAGAAAGAGTTTGAAGACCTTGCTGCCATCGGCTGCTTTTTTATCTTGCTTCCCTGCTGTTGTTTTTCCAGATCCTAAAGACCTTTGCTGTTTAGATTTATTAATCTTCCTATATATATATTAAAAAACAAAACCTACATGACTTTTAATTTTTTCAGTCTAAGTGGAAATCTAAAGCAAAGCATTCAACTGGTAAAACATGTTTTTATTTTTCCCCCCAGTGTAGGTAACAGATTTTATGTATTTGCTTGTATTTCTTAGCTGCAAAAAGCCTACAATATCAATCAATATTATAGTTAAATAAATTGTTATTGGATACTTTAGGCCAGCCTACAAATAAACAAAGTAAAGCTTTGCTAGTAATTTTTGATACATGTGAATGAACTTTGAAGTATCTCGAGGTCAAAATACAGTACTACAGCTAAATTCTCAGGAAAATTTATATGATTTGTGATTGAAATCTTTATTGTGGTGGTTAATTTTATATGTTATTTTTTAATTTATTATCGAACTTTCATATGCAAGTTGTGGAATTGCATAGCAATGAATTTGCTGTCTGTATTTAACACTGATATAGCTATAAATTCTTGGCCATGGAGCATCTAAAAATCCATTAAATAAAAAAGTTCACTTTTATTTCTTGTGTTTGAAGCTTAGGTGAGGTTACCTTTCAGTTTGAGAAATTCTTGTTTACTGCATTTATTATTCAGTCATTAATAATATCTTAAAATTTCAATGTTAAGCTTCTCCCCCTTTTTAAAATTTGAAATTAACTGTTGCTAGTTTTACAAGAAGAATTCTATAGAATCTTTTCAGGAGCTGAAACCTCAAGTGTTAGTATAATTAAGAGTAATATATTAACTTTTCAAGGTAACAAGCAGAAATGGGTGCCACTTCACCTGGACGATGTGAGGTCAGAGAGCCAAGACAGACCAGGCTCTCGAACGAGCTCCAGATTTGTGCTGGAAACAAACAAGTTAATACCTCATAACAACAGAAGGAACGAGGCAAGAAGTAAGTAGTTCTCAGTCTCTGGGTCTTGGTGGCAAATACAGTGTAATAATATCATTTGAGCTGGCAGAAACTTAGCTCTGGCTGTAGTAGGTAAAAGCTGGTGTTTGTATTTGCCAGTAACCGGCAGCATCTATTTTCCTCTTCATGGCTCCCTGCACAATCTTGTCCCACGATTTTACAATGCAGAAAGTTTGGAAATAGCCTCAGAAGGTCTGTCCTGCTATTCCCTGCTATTCCCACAGCTTGTTGCTACCAGAGCAGTTGCTTGTGGAGCTACACTTTGAACTCTGCTTTGGCAGTTCTACTGATGTTGTTTTTTCCTTTGAGCTGGACCGATTCCCTCAGCTCCCTGACCTATTTCTCAGCATGGCTATGCAAAAAAGCTGTACTAACACCACAAGTGGTGCTGCTTCTGGTCCTCAGGTGCTGTGAACACAGCTGGTTGGATGGCAGAAATCTTAGGCTGAGTGTAAGTCTTTGGTTTAAGTTTTAAAATTGCAATATACATTGACAGTTTGAATGTTTGCTCATTATAAAAAGTACTGGATGCTGCTGACATGGAATTTATGAAGTCATTTTAGGAACTGGATGTAAGAGCTTGATCTGGATTTTTGAAGGATGGATAGGGGCAGGGGGAGGATTTTTATGTTATCACTTCCTTCAGCAGTGTTTCCTTAGGATGGTCAAATGATTGAAAACTTGTAGCATGACCTGTACCTAAAGGTTTGAGTGATTCAGTTTCAGTGTGAGAGAACATAAAGCATTTCTTGCTCTTTTCAGGAACATTTGTGTTTAAATAAAAAACCTCACTTCATGCTAAATACAAACTCACTCATGAAGGTGTTATATGTAGGACTTCTGCATGAGTCTGAGCCATAGGCACTCTTAGGATGCAAAATTTAAACTGATCTGGAAAAGTAATTCAAGTAGTAGCTATGCATTTGGGATCTCTAAGGTTGAGGGTGCTCAGGTCCAAATCCCCAGTGAGACACACACATACAGATTATATTCCCTGTAAATTCAGAGTCTTACTTGGCAGGACTTGAGTGTATGAGCATACATGTGTAGTTGTAGGGTTCACTAAAAATAGTTACTAAGCCAAGATTTTTAATACAATTTTTAATACGTACCTTTAGTCAGTCCTTTGTTAAATTTAGCAGCTCTCAATTTGATCAGGTAGGGGCTGTATCCCCAGGCATTCCTGTGGCAGAGTGGTCCCCCTGGCATCTGAAAGACTTTCAACAAAGGTGACTGACTGAACATGGAAGTCTCTGCAAGTGTTAGGAAAAGAGAAAAAAATGAAACCCTCTCTCACAGAATTCCTCTCGTGAGTGAAGTGGGAATTACACCTGTCCCTAAATTTTGTGGTGGGTGAAGCCAAGGTCCCTGGGGTCTGGTTTGGGCAGTTGCTGTTAAATGGCAGAGTCAGGGGAGTGGTTGGTGGCTGCTGCTGGGAACAAACAGGAGACTCCAGAGAGCCACTGCTGTGGGAATCCCATCATCAGGAGCTGGGCAGAGGGATTGAGTGCACCCTGAGCACATTTGCAGATGACCCCAAGCTGAGTGCTGCAGCTGACACTCCTGAAGGGCAGGATGCCACCCACAGGGACCTGGACAAGCTCGAGATGTGGCCCCTGGGAATCTCATGAGGTTTAACAAGACCAAGTGCTGGTGCTGCACCTGGATGAGGGCAATGCCTGGTAATCAATCCAGACTAGAGGGTGAGCAGATGCAGAGCAGCCCTGCCCAGAAGGACTTGGGGGTGCTGCTGGAGGAGAGGCTGGACGTGCCCTGGCCATGGGCACTCACAGCCCAAAAAGCCAAACGTGTCCTGGGCTGCATCCAGAGCACCATGGGCAGCAGGGGAGGGAGGGGATTCTGCCCCTCTGCTCCTCTCTGGTGAGACCCCACCTGCAGTGCTGCATCCAGCTCTGGGCTCCCAGCACAGGAAGGACATGGAGCTGTTGGAGCAAGTCCACAGGAGGCCACCAAGGTATCAGAGGGCTGGAGTACCTCTCTTATGAGGGAAGACTGGGAGAACTGGGCTTGTTTGGCCTGAAAAAGAAAAGGCTTTGGGGTAACCTAGTTGTGGCCTTCCAGTACCTGAAGGGAGCCTGCAGGATGGAGAGACACTATTTTCAAGGGCATGAAATGACAGGACAAGGGGGAATGGTTTTAAAATGAAAACAAGTAGGTTTAGATTAGATAATAGGAAAAAATGTTTTACTGTGAGGGTGCTGAGGCCCTGGCACAGTTTACGCCGAAAAGCTGTGGATGTCCCATCCCTGGAAGTGTTCAAGGCCAGGTTGGATGGAGCTCTGAGCAGCCTTGTCCAGTGGAAGGTGTCCCTGCCCATGGCAGGGGGAAGTTGGAACCAGATGGTCTTTAAGATTCCTTCCATCCCAAGCCATTCTGCAATTCTGTGATTGCCATCTCACCCTAGTAGTGGTGGGAGTTGTCCACAGGAGGAGACTGAACTGTCACGATCATTCCTTCCTGCCCCAAGCTGATCATAGGTACTGTGATCTCTGAGCTGGCACCAGAGTGTCCAGTTGCTTCAGAAGCATTTGGGGTTTGCTGCCAGTCAATCAATTGCCACCTCACTGCTGACCCCTCCTGCCTGACTCGCCCTCTGGCAGGGCTGGCAAACCTTTCCTGTTCCTCTCCTGCAGCTTCAGCTCTGACCACCTGCCTTAGCCAGCACGGCTGAGGCTGTGGATTGCCTGGGAGCAAGCTGAGAATTCTGGTGTCATAAGGGACTTACAGGCACCAGGATGTTTCATTGTGATTGCAGGTATTTTGTGTTTTTTTCTCTTCAAGACTGGCGTCGTGATAGAGAAAAGAGAGACGACCATGACGAAGTGTGCAGCGTGAGGAGCGAGGGTGGCAGTGTCCGAGGATCCTCCAGAGGCAGAGGAAAGGGGAGAAGCAGAGGAAGAGGACGAGGCAGAGGAAACCCCAGCAGTATGCAAAGAAATGGATACTTCGCAAAAAACTTTAAAACTATGTTTCATAATGTTGTTGTTTTCATTTTCTAATGTTGTTATTTTATGTTCTCTTTTATGTTGAAGTGACCTTTGACTATTCAGTTGGTTATCAAGAGCTGTATGGTGAAGGAATTGATCAAGTATTTCAGCCTGAGCTTAACCCTGGTGTGATTTATTACTATGGTGATGGAACAGGAGTGCAGATGTATTCTGTGGATGAAGCACTTCTCAAGGAATATATAAAACACCAAATGTAAGTAGATAGCTTAATGTATAAATATTTTCAGAGATCTAGTTAAGATAAAATAACTCATTTCAAACAGTGTTGAATCCTTACTATCCGTATCAAGTTGGAGATTAAGGCATTTCAGCTTAGCATTTTGAGTTAACTCTGACCATTACTAGTGTTAGCTCGAATTTATTCACTGGTGGGGTGGAAAGACTTGAGTAATGGGGAGGAGTTTTAAGGAAGCTGTTTCTGCATCTTGTGCTGTAGTCTGGCTCTAACTCGTATAACTGCTTTATTTATGGTACACAGCCCTCTTTATGTTGTCATGTAATTGAGATATGGATGTCTCTGAGCTTGTGCTTTTGAGTACTGTTGGTCTGTTTGCCTATAAAGCTCTTCTTGGGTGACGTTTCCCCTATTTGCTCTCAATTTCACTTTGAGAAGTCTTGTTAGTTTGATGTTTTCAGTGTGTTTCACCTGAAACATGTAACTGAGAGTAGTTTTGCAATGATACTTGATTTTTCAATAATCTGAAATGTTTACTTTCTCGTGTACACCATTAGGCAATGAGAAACCATCTGGAAGACTGATTATCACCAGGAGACAAGTCAAAAAGGGCCTGGAAAGCACTAGTTCATTTTAAAGAGACAGTTTCCACCACTGGCAGATATTTCATCCTCAGTACTTGCATTTCTCTGCGATGCCTCTGTGGTGGTTTTTGATTGCCCTCGTGTTCCGTGCAGCAACTTGCTTATTTTATTCTCGCTTCTTTTGTTACAGTTGACGCAAAAAGGAAGAGAAAAGCCTCTTTAAAGGGCAGAAAGTATCTGACATGTGGCTATCAACTTCAAAACTTCTATTGCAGTCTTTTTTTACTCTTGCTGCCAGGCCCCTATGAGACCTGACAGTGGACATGTACCCCCATGTCAGGATAATCGGCCTGCACTGTCCTCAGACAAGTGGGGGAGGAGCACAGCCACTCCACTGTTGGCCAGATTTCTGGGCATGCAGTGTAGAATCCAGACCTCCTAAGGTAGGACATGACGATGTCCCCCTCTGCTGAGAAAAATGTCAGTTACAGCACTGGTCACATCTGACTTGTGGGTATATTTGTATTTCCTTTCGGCACCGAGAGGTTGGCAGGTGTCGGTAGAAGACTTGGCATGGCTGGATAACCACAGCCATTGGTTGCTTGCCTGGTGTGAACTCCCGAGGCAGTTTGGTTCTGGAGTTTGCTTTCCATGAGAGGGAGATTGCTGAGCAGGTTTAGAACATAACTCCACTAGTTTTATTGTCCCTAGACAGAAAAAAAAAAAAAAATTTCCATTCCCTTCTTTTATCACATTAAAACTGATGGGAAACAGACTTTATTCATCAGTTACCTATTATCAGCCTCTAAATGGGGGTGGCTTTGTCTGCCTTTCATAATTTAGTTATAAAATATTAAAGTGAGTATGCCAAAGAAGGAAGTATATATAAAGGTACACAAAATTGTTATGTCTCAGAGTTCCTACTGGAGTCCAAGATAAATCAGGGTATATTAAAGAAGTAATATTGAATCCTAGTGGATGAATAAATTTTAAAAGTTTACCTGCTTAATAGAGAAGAATCTTAGAGGCAGTTCCAGCTGAGTTGATGTGTAATTACAGAAAGAAGCACACTGCTATCAAGCAATTTATGCTTGTCCCAAGAACCAGCTCGATGTACAAGAGAGTCATAGTTGTATTGCATACAAAAATATCTTCTATGGTTTTAATTACAGGCTGAAGTTGTCAGCCTGAAACATTTCAGTGCTTAGCAGCCCCTCATTCTGCAGCATGAAGCAGAACTCTTATTTAAAAGTCCTCTTGCTTTAGAAAATAGATAAATGAAAGTTCAAATATCAATTCAAGAATAAGCAAAGGGACTCTGAGGAAAAGGAAGAAGAGAAAAGCTTGGAGGGGGTGTGTGTGTTTAGGTTTGTCCCTCTACTTGGAGCAAACTTGTACATGGTCTTCATTTATCATTAATGGTCTTTCACATTCCTTTTTCTAGAGTGATGGACATCAAGTGAGGCAGTTTGAGTCAAGTTCAGTCATTGTCCATTTCTGCTTATGGAATTTTTAACTAGGTGAATCGTGACAGGATTTTACCTTTACTGTATGATTGTAAAGGTAACACTAGTAAAATGTTGGTATATGGCATTTGTGCTCGCTTATCTTCTAGACTAGGAGGGGAAAAGGAAAGTAGCAGCTCAGAACAGTAGACAGGATATTCCTGAAAGAAACTTTCTCTTTGTGCCCAGTTGCTTCACTGATCATAGGTGGCTCTGAGTAAGAGCGTAACTCTCCAAAAGCCTTGTTCTCTTCTCTGTTTGCTTTGACTGAACAGCAGTGTTTCCATTTGTCCTGTCTTGTCTTTAAAGCATTGAGACTTTAAATCCATTCTGTCTCGGGGCTGAGCGTTGGTCAGAGCATGGTGCTGGTAACACCAAGGTCGCAGGTTCGATCCCCGCCTGGGCCCTTCACTTGGGAGCTGGCCTCGAGGATCCTTGGGGGTCCCTTCCAGCTCAGAATATTCTGTGTGTGATTCCGTGTGTTTCATAGAGCCAGCTTGTGCTTGAAATTTCTTCAGCTACAGAAAATTAGAGAAAGAAATGGTAACCAGGTGCTGCTTGGGTCAGTGATGGCATCAGAGTGCCCTGCTGCTCTTGGAGATTTTGGCCTTGATTCCAGCCTCAGTGGAATGACTTAGAGTTTTATACTTTGTTGAAATTAGAATGATCTTTATTTACATTTGCATGTGCAGGTTTTTTCCTCAACATTTTAATACCCTCTATTTTTGTAATTTTAACTGCTTTCCATTAAGTCTTTCCCTGCCTGCATTTTTCTGAACGCGGTGAGGGGTTAGTATTCCTTGGATGTAATGTGCAAAATCATGGTATGATGTGTAAGCTCTATGAAAGGCCTAGGTTTCAGTCGTCATAATTAAATTGAGGGGGTTTTCCATTCTTTTTCATAGGACATTTTCTTGTTCCCTTGCTCTGTGTGACAGATCATGATTTGAATTCCTTACTTTTTGTCTTCACTAAGTATAAAACATCTTGACACCTGGATAATTTCCTAGAGCAGCTTCATTGTTGAAGATTTGTCTTTCTGCTGTTTGTCCCTCGTCTCTGTGGTATTACCAGATTCCTCAAATGTCCTTGTCCTTCAACATCATCTATTCTTTAAGACTTTTTCTCCATGAACTGTTGTGCCTTTTGGTACAGTTTCATGCCAAATACAACATTACTGGTTTTGTTTTCTCATCTTCCCACAAGCATGCTTGATGATTCCGAGTATATATCTGTGCCTCCACACTCAGATAGGACACTTAAACCTTCCAATGCACTGGAGACTGGGACAATAAAAGATGCAGTTCAGGATGAACTGATACTGCTGTGTGGGACATAACTTATGCCCTGACTGTAAGCAGTGCTTGTCCTTCATCCATATGGAGGCCAAGACAATGTTGTTCCCTTCTGTCCATGTAAGTAACGAGGGAGGGGGTGGGTGAAGGAAAACTGGAGCGTAGTTTTTGGTTGTGCAAATGTAACAAGGCTTTGATTTTTACCCCTCTGTGCTGTACTGAGTCATAAGTCTGTCTTAAGCTGTCGAGCATGCTTGCTGCTCTGTGGGTCTTCTGTAGTGATACAGCTGTTGAAGAATGATTTTGTTGATGTCAAAGTACACTCTGTTTTCTTATGGAAGGCTTTAACAAGGAATCTAGGTTGCTACTTCAGGATTTTCCTTAACCGTAGAATAAGCTCAGGTTTGTATGTTTCGTTCTGCAGTGAGTATTATTTCAGCACAGAAAATTTGGAGAGGGACTTCTTTCTGAGGAGAAAGATGGACCAACAAGGATTTCTGCCNTTGTAAAGGTAACACTAGTAAAATGTTGGTATATGGCATTTGTGCTCGCTTATCTTCTAGACTAGGAGGGGAAAAGGAAAGTAGCAGCTCAGAGCAGTAGACAGGATATTCCTGAAAGAAACTTTCTCTTTGTGCCCAGTTGCTTCACTGATCATAGGTGGCTCTGAGTAAGAGCGTAACTCTCCAAAAGCCTTGTTCTCTTCTCTGTTTGCTTTGACTGAACAGCAGTGTTTCCATTTGTCCTGTCTTGTCTTTAAAGCATTGAGACTTTAAATCCATTCTGTCTCGGGGCTGAGCGTTGGTCAGAGCATGGTGCTGGTAACACCAAGGTCGCAGGTTCGATCCCCGCCTGGGCCCTTCACTTGGGAGCTGGCCTCGAGGATCCTTGGGGGTCCCTTCCAGCTCAGAATATTCTGTGTGTGATTCCGTGTGTTTCATAGAGCCAGCTTGTGCTTGAAATTTCTTCAGCTACAGAAAATTAGAGAAAGAAATGGTAACCAGGTGCTGCTTGGGTCAGTGATGGCATCAGAGTGCCCTGCTGCTCTTGGAGATTTTGGCCTTGATTCCAGCCTCAGTGGAATGACTTAGAGTTTTATACTTTGTTGAAATTAGAATGATCTTTATTTACATTTGCATGTGCAGGTTTTTTCCTCAACATTTTAATACCCTCTATTTTTGTAATTTTAACTGCTTTCCATTAAGTCTTTCCCTGCCTGCATTTTTCTGAACGCGGTGAGGGGTTAGTATTCCTTGGATGTAATGTGCAAAATCATGGTATGATGTGTAAGCTCTATGAAAGGCCTAGGTTTCAGTCGTCATAATTAAATTGAGGGGGTTTTCCATTCTTTTTCATAGGACGTTTTCTTGTTCCCTTGCTCTGTGTGACAGATCATGATTTGAATTCCTTACTTTTTGTCTTCACTAAGTATAAAACATCTTGACACCTGGATAATTTCCTAGAGCAGCTTCATTGTTGAAGATTTGTCTTTCTGCTGTTTGTCCCTCGTCTCTGTGGTATTACCAGATTCCTCAAATGTCCTTGTCCTTCAACATCATCTATTCTTTAAGACTTTTTCTCCATGAACTGTTGTGCCTTTTGGTACAGTTTCATGCCAAATACAACATTACTGGTTTTGTTTTCTCATCTTCCCACAAGCATGCTTGATGATTCCGAGTATATATCTGTGCCTCCACACTCAGATAGGACACTTAAACCTTCCAATGCACTGGAGACTGGGACAATAAAAGATGCAGTTCAGGATGAACTGATACTGCTGTGTGGGACATAACTTATGCCCTGACTGTAAGCAGTGCTTGTCCTTCATCCATATGGAGGCCAAGACAATGTTGTTCCCTTCTGTCCATGTAAGTAACGAGGGAGGGGGTGGGTGAAGGAAAACTGGAGTGTAGTTTTTGGTTGTGCAAATGTAACAAGGCTTTGATTTTTACCCCTCTGTGCTGTACTGAGTCATAAGTCTGTCTTAAGCTGTCGAGCATGCTTGCTGCTCTGTGGGTCTTCTGTAGTGATACAGCTGTTGAAGAATGATTTTGTTGATGTCAAAGTACACTCTGTTTTCTTATGGAAGGCTTTAACAAGGAATCTAGGTTGCTACTTCAGGATTTTCCTTAACCGTAGAATAAGCTCAGGTTTGTATGTTTCGTTCTGCAGTGAGTATTATTTCAGCACAGAAAATTTGGAGAGGGACTTCTTTCTGAGGAGAAAGATGGACCAACAAGGATTTCTGCCTGTGTCACTGATCGCCAGTTTCCGTCGGATGCAAGCTCTGACTACAAATGCTGCGCTCATTTTGGAGGTAAAATCATTCAGAAGCATGTATTTGAAAAGTTGCTTGGTTAATTCTGTGCTGCCATTTAAAGTCAGTGCTATGAAGTTAAGAAAATTTTCTCTTTGTAATGACAAGGATTCTGTAAAGAGGCTGTAAGCGGCCAAGTTGGTGGGTTTTTTTCTTTTTTTTCTGTAGTTTTTAATGTTATAATATGCTTGTCACACAGGCCCTAAAGGACAGTACAGAAGTTGAAACTGTGGATCAGAAACTAAGAAAAAGGGTTGATCCAGAAAAGTGGCCAATTCCAGGTCCTCCTCCATGCAACCTGCCTCCGACTGACTTCTCTCAGCTCATCAATTGTCCAGAATTCATACCGGGCCAAACTTTTGGCTCACATACTGGTAAAGGATTTATTTTACAGAAACATAAGTTTAGTGCTGTCTGTCTAGCTTAGGAAATTTGCCTCCTGATGCTGATTTCGTAATAGAAGTTGTACTTTTGGTAACGGTTTATTCAGCTGCTCTGCATGCCAGCCTTGCACTTGCCAAGTCACATGGCTGATGTGAAGTCGATAAAAATGTCTCTTGTGTGTTATGGCTGTGACTATTCTCCAGAATATAGAATGGTGGACTACAGTCCTGTGGAATTAGTAATATTAAGCTTAAACTAGTCCTAAAATCTGCTTAATTTTTGTGGCAGATGAAAGTTCACTCTTTATTTGGTGCCTCCTTGTTTTGGATGCAAAACTCATTCACGTTATTAATAGGGAGATGGATTTGTTTGCTGACAACCCTTGGCAAGGAAATCCTTTGCTAAAACGTTGGCTGAAATTAAATGGGAAGAATGAAGATGGAGTTAGGCACTCATCCATGGAGCTAGAGAATGATGTGGAGAAAACATGATCCTAATGATGCTGTGCTTTTTTTTCTCCTCAACAAATGTAATATCTCACAAACTGTGAGAAAACTTTCCATGGAAATAAGTTCTTAGAACTGGTTTTATTCTGAAATGTTGGGTGAACTGTGAAAAGCTGTCACTTAAAAATGAAAAGAAATTCCTTGATCAGTGTTCTAGTTATCCATAGAGGTAGAAAAATGGTAGCTGTGGTTAAAAGAAAGACCAGTGAAACAGTTGAAAAACAAGCAAAATAAAACCAAAACAATCCACAACAGGAACTGAACTACTGTTTTCTACTGCTAGAGTCTGCACCAAGCTCTCCAAGAATGGGAAGCCCGCTGAGTCCAAAGGAAAACGCTGAAACAAGTAATTTTCAGACAATGTCTAAAGGACTCTCTACAAGTTTGCCCGATTTGGACTCTGAACCTTGGATAGAAGTGAAGAAGAGGCATCGTGCATCCACTGTCAAGCTAAAGGTAAAATCAAACCCCTTTAAGATATGTTTAAATAAACAAACACAAAACCAGCTTTGAGGTTATGCTGTAAACCAAGGTTTTAAACATCTTAACATATGTGATGCTTGAGAATGCAATACAGTTTGGGAAATCATTATCCAACTCAAATATAAAACCTTTTCCAACCCAGGAGACTGTTCCTGTACCTGATCAAACACCAGATCAACACCAGCCACCCCCACCTCCAGAGGAACAAGAACAGGAAGAACTTGAATTTTTGTTTGATGAAGAGATGGAACAAAATCAGTGTCGGAAGAATAAATTTACTGATTGGTCAGATAGTGATTCTGATTATGAAATTGATGATCAGGATGTAAACAAGATTTTGATTGTAACACAGACACCACCATATGTGAAAAAACATCCTTGTGGAGACCGTGCTGGCAACCGTGTGTGCCGTGCAAAAATTACGTCAGAACTGGCTAAAGTCATTAATGATGGCTTGTACTACTACGAACAGGATTTGTGGATGGATCAGAGTGAAAATGATGCCATGATGAAGGTAATTCTCTAATTTTTGACGTGAAAACCTTGCCTGTCCAAACAGTTCCCAAATTAATTACAGCCTTCTGCTATGTATTTGTAACATGCTACAGAAAAGTGACAGTAATTTGAAGGTCTGCTGAATTACCTTTACAGCTGAAAGCAGACCCAGGCTTTTCATACCACAGGCTTGACCAAACACATTGGATGAATATTTTTTGTAACATTTTGGAGATAGTTCAAGTTTTCCAACGTTTTCTTGTTCTGTGAATAGTTTGTTTCATAACAACTGCACACCCCTACCCAGAGGGGAAGGGGACACGTGTCTGAGATGAGATAATGAGAGGAAAGTAGTGCAGTCATTTTAATGTAGTTTTATATTAAGGTTCTGTTTGCCTTGTAGTTTGTTAGAACCATAGTTAGGATGAAGTTACATAAACACTGAATGGTGAGGGAAAGGGGCTTTATCTGTGCACAAAGAGTGGGTAGTGACTTCATGGACAAATGGAGCATGTTCATACAAAAGCCAGCTGACAAAGGTGGAAATGGATGTTGAGAATAAGAGCTAGAAGTAAAGAAAGAATTTAGAATATGGATTAGAATGGACTAAGAAAATCAGCAAACATGAAGAGGGCAGTGAGAAATACCAAACTGCAAGAGAGAGTATTTTCTTTTTTGTTGTTGTTATGGACTTGACAACGATTTGACAAGATTTTTCACGCACAGCATGCACAAGTCCCACCTGAGACAGGTGTGTGGGTGTACTTGTGTGTCAGTTCTGGCTTATTTTCTCTTAATGAAATGCATCTGTTTCTCAGGGTGGTATCTATTACCCTGCTTTGTATTTACAATTTGCTTTCTCTAATTCAGCAAGAGATTGAGAACTTTAAGAAGCTAAACCTCATTAATAAGGATGAATTTGTTAGTCCTGCACCAGAAACTGCTGATCCAACCCAAGAAGTTCCTCCAAGACCTCCAGTGTTACAGAAAGGTAAGTATGAAAGTGTTTTTTAGAATCTCTGTAATAAAGAACAACTCTGTAGGTGTTTTGACTCTTTCTGCCTGTGCAGTATTTTAATTTTGGTTCAGTCAGCAGTCTGAGGGGGCTTTTTCTTTGCTAATTTTTCAAATTGCCAACTGTTCATGGGTAGCATGGTTTCAGTTGAATGACAAGAAGCTGGCACTTGTTCTGCTTTGTTGTCACTATCCACCAGCACTGGGTGCTTTTTGTGTGACTTGGAATTTACAATGTGTAAAGTTAAACTGAAGCTATGAAACATTTTATAGAAACCAGCATTTTTATGGGATACAGGGATGGAAGGAAATGAGATTAGAAGAATTTACTACTTGTATCATAACATTACTGAGCAGTCACAACGTCCAAATCTTACCTCTTGAGGTATTTCTGATAGACGTAGTACTACTAACATTTACTGGGTTACATGCTAATAGCATCTCTAAAGCAGCTCAGTAAAACCACCTCACTTTCTCCTTCCTGCCTCCATATTTAGCAGAGGAGGTGGCCTGTAATTTCCTAAGTACTGAAGTACCTCCAACAGCAGGAATGGCTCGATCGCTGCCAACAGCAGTCCCAGATTCCCCCCGTTTCCACCCTGGCTTTGTCCCACGAACACCTCGCACCCCAAGGCTACAGGATCCCAACAAAACACCCAGGTTCTACCCTGTTGTTAAAGAAGCACGATCCTTTGATGTAAAGGTAAATGGAAAAACATATTTAAAAAAAAACAGCAAAAGCCTACAAAACTCATGTTTGTGCATACAGTTTAACAGGAATTAAAAGGCAAAAAATTAAATGCTTGTACTTCTATTGTTTAACTCCAAAATATTTACCATATTCACTTTTTATTTCTATTAAATGCTTTTCGAGTCTTCTTTCTTGAAAGTCTTTGCTAAAAGAAGTGTGGTGTTTAAGATTTTTGGTTAGTTACATAAGACTAGTCTTCATGTTATGAAACTGTGGTCTTGTGACTTTTTAACTTGTTAGATAACAGAATATAAGACTTTTAGATCTGTGTTTTAAGTGGGAGAGAATGAGTGAAGTCAAATTAGGGAAAGAAATCCTTCATTTACTTTCTTAGACTCCAAGAAAAAGAAAAACGCGCCACAGTACAAATCCTCCCATGGAATGCCATGTTGGTTGGGTGATGGATTCCAGAGACCACAGGCCAAGAACTTCCTCTGTGAGGTAAATGTTGTTGTTGTTGTTATTCAAAATTTATTGGCAGGTAGTTCTCACTGCTAATGGAGAAACAGGCTAGAAAAGGCAATTTATAAATACAATGGAAGCAAGAAAAGAATGATCAAGAAAGACAAAAATATGGAATACAAGGCTGTCTGGAAACAAGCTGGGCAGACTGGTGTTCACAGCATTGTTTGATCCATGATACAGCAGTAATGTTACCTGAGGCACTGATGTGCACTTCAGTGGTCATTAAAAATCAGGCGTGACCATAAAATCAGTAAAGTTTAATTATCATTGTCCAAAACTGCCTCTGTTTTTGACATATTAGCACAAAATGTGATTTTCTTGAGGTGCACCCAAACCCAGATGCACTGCAGCAGTCACTGGGTGACCGTACTACAGCTCTTGCGTGGGTCAGGGTGGGTGAAAACTGTGCAGAAAAGCTCTGTTTAAAGGTCAGCAATATGTTTGTTCTTTTCTCCAGCAGTTCCAATGCCTCACCTTCAGAAGGAGCTCCACTGGCGGGTTATGGCTGTACTCCAAATTCTCTTCCCAAATTCCAGCACCCATCTCACGAACTGTTAAAGGAAAATGGCTTTACTCAGCAGGTGTACCACAAATACCGGCGAAGGTGTTTATCGGGTAAGCTGCTCCATGCACTTCCTAGAATTTGAGGTAGAAGTTTCCAGGTGTTGTCTGATACCAATTTTCTTCACATCGTTCCTCGTCCTTAATTTTTCTTGGGAAAGGCAAGCAAAATTTATTTGGTGCTTCTGTTTTAGGAACTCTGCTTGCCATTTAACTTTATGTTCCCTGAGAAAAAAATCACCCTCAAATTTGAACTGAAGTTACCAGAAGATCTGGTGTGTTTTTTTACTAAAGACAAGGAACTTTAAAATATTCAGGTGAAAAATTAAAATAGTGGTTTTGTTCTTCTCTTTCTTTTTTTCTTCCAGAGAGGAAACGGTTGGGAATTGGCCAGTCCCAAGAAATGAACACACTTTTTCGTTTCTGGTCCTTTTTTCTGAGAGATCACTTCAACAAGAAAATGTATGAAGAATTCAAACAGCTTGCCTTAGAGGATGCAAAAGAACACTACAGGTATTTTTTCCTGAGGCCTTACCACTCCTTTTAATGACTGTGAAGTTTACATGTATCTTCAGTGAACATTTTTAGTAGTGCCTTTGCCTTTTTGTAAGTCTTTAAAATAGCAGTGCGTCTAAGTTATTTTAATAGCAAAAATCCATATGTATTGGAGATTTTCAGATAAATAGCTAAATGGGCAACATTTCCTGACCTGCAATCAGTTGTGAATTCTACAAAAACCTGTAACTTGTTGAGTATGACGAGTCAGTTCTGTACTAACACTCCTAAAATCCTTCCTTCCATAGGTGAAGACATTCTTAACCTCATTTTACTTGTTCAAACTGGTTCTTGCCTTACAAAAATACCAGAAAAATGACCACAAAGGAAATTGTCACTGCCCTTTAGCCCTTCCTTCCACCCAGTTCCCCCACCTCTATTTCTCTAAGCCACAGAGACAAGGGAGATTTTTGTACCTCTCTGTTCTCTTCCAGGTACGGCTTGGAATGCTTGTTCAGATTTTACAGCTATGGCCTGGAAAGGAAATTCAGGAAAGAAATATTTGAGGATTTCCAACAAGAAACAAAGAGGGACTATGAAGCTGGTAATTATCAGAGACTTGTCACTGCTCACACTGTGGTAACATTAGTTGAAGATAATCCCAGTTCCTTGGCACTGCCTTGTTGACTGACTAAGAACAGCTTTTATTCATATTCCTTTTATTTTCAGTTCTCTTATAGTTACCAGTGAATAATTAAGTTTTTAATTAAATTTGACCTTTGTAAAGTGGTAAAATTATCTTTTTCTGTTACTAGGTCAGCTGTATGGACTGGAAAAATTTTGGGCTTACCTAAAATACTCTCAGCACAAGACTCCAGCTGTTGACCCCAAACTGCAAGAGTACCTGAGTAAATTTAAGAGACTGGAGGACTTCAGGGTGGATGTAAGTTTCAACGCCTATTTTAAATAATATTTGGTGTACTAATATTTTCGCTGCAAGCTAATCTGAGAGCAGCACTTGACTTCATGAAAAGGCAGCTTGATAAATCCTAGGGGCCTAATCCTTTCAGTCCTACAAGCCTGTGGAAAGGCAAAAATACCTGGCTTTATGGCAAAACACGTAACAGGTTGCCCCTGTTTATTTTCAGCCTCCTATTGGTGAAGAATCTGGCAGGAGGAGATCAGGTGAGGATTCAGGTCATCGCAGACATCAGTCTAACTCTTCTAAAACACTTTCCACCACCAAACCCACTGCTGCCTGTCAGTCCCGGCCACTGGGAAGCGTTTCCTGTGGGAATACCGTGCAAGCCTCGGCGGGCTGTAGCAATGCTTCCACAAAATCTATAGAAAGTGATGTACCAGAAAAATAGACTTTGGATGAGCTCGTGCCCTCGAGAATCAACTTTGGCATCACTCTCCTAATCTGGAGATCTTCAAGGCGAGGCAATCTCTACCACGTGATTAAAAATGTATGGAAAGACAAAGGAGGGGATTCTCTTTTTCACGGGATTTAGTTCCAAAACGCTTGCCCTAGGAGAGTTGCTCTTGGTTATGGGATCATTGGAAGGATCCTAGGGAAGATTCTTTGGCTTCAGTATTGCTTTCCTCAAGCTTTTGTTTACAAAGAACTGCATTCCTTGCATATGCAAAAAATACTTTGAGGGATGCCTTACATTTCAGCTCAGATTTCTTAAAAAAAGGTATGATATATACCCATGTTATTTACTGTGCTTTCCTTACCCGTATTTCCCCATTATTTGTATTCTACCAAAGGAAAAAAGATTACATTTTATGTAAAATATTAAATGGAAAGGAAGGATCTATGTGATTGGTTTGCTTTCAAAGCTAACTATCAAAAAATATGTTTTTCTGCAAAAGCACACTCGAGAACACGCAGCTGTATATGAAACTGCATTTCTGGATTCTATTTAAAGATATAGTTTCTATTTTTTTCAGGGTCTCCATAGTTAGTATTTTATTAAGTATGGAGTTTGAGTGGACTTAACTGGGATAGTTTTGCAGGTATTTCCTTCAGTACTGGTTCTTTAATAACTAAAGCAACAGAAAACTACAGGGGAAAATGGAGCTTTTGATTTCATAGTGTCTTAAATTAACATTCAGTATCTACAGTTTGTGCAGATTGTTAAAATAGCCAACTATTCATACTCTGGGCTTGTGAGGTGTCTTCATTTGAATTCTCTTATGATTATGAACTCTAGCAGGAGAGGCATAATTTTGATTTTTTTTTTCTCCATATTTCAAGTAATAATTAGTTCGGAGGGAAACAAAGTATTCCTTGTAAATTTTAATTTTTATTTGCTTTATTTTGCAATATCTGAATGAAGTTCTGCTTAAATTGTGCTCGCTAAGCCTAAATGATTTCAAACAGGTCTAAAGACAATTTCACTGAATGTAAGTTATTCAAATACAAATCCATTTTTGTAGCTGAAAGAGGGGGATGTTTATAACCTGTCATGTCTTATTAACTTCATTACTTTGTTTTTAAAGACTCAAGAAGAACCAAGTGAATAACTTCTCTTCCAGGTGTAGGTGAGAGGAATTCCAGCTTTTCATTAGTTAACTGCAGAATTACTTCAGTTAACTTTTAAAGTTAAAAAGTTATGTCTAGCACAGATGCCTTAAACTGACTGCACAGCCATGGATGGAGCTTTTAAACTCTCAGCTCTTAGAGGTTATAATGCATCTTTAATTTTTCATTGTCCTGTGAATCTCACTGAAACAAATGATGGATGTT
Source organism: Pachycephala philippinensis (assembly GCA_013397055.1). Taxonomy (NCBI): domain Eukaryota; kingdom Metazoa; phylum Chordata; class Aves; order Passeriformes; genus Pachycephala; species Pachycephala philippinensis. Next base: position 51,815 of record VWZT01006691.1, read on the forward strand.
TGCATTGAAAGGAGTGGATGGTAGCAGTGACCTTCCCCACAGTTTATACAATTTCAGCACAAAATCCAGCCTTTTGTCAGTGGCCTGTTCTAAACAAATTTAAATGAACACATACCAAGATTTTAAGTAAATATCCTATATATATGCTGAAGTGACACATCTCAATCCTGTGTTTGATCCATGCCTTTTGCTACCCAAGAAAATAATGCGAATGTAAATTTGGATTGATATTGTATATACAAGTAATAAATTTAAGATATTTCAATTTTTCAGTGGAAAATGTGCAGATTAAGCTTTTCATGTGTGTAATTTTGTGATATCTTGAAAAATTTTATAAAAACAACAAAAAACCCTAATAGTGTTGTATATCAACTTTTTTCCACCAAAAAAGTGTGAAGAAAAACAGTTTGAAAGAGTGTAAGGCTGTAGATTTGCATGGGAATTTCTGCTGCGCTGAGGGAAACCCAGCCTGTTAAAGGTGGAAGTGCTTCTTGGAATGTGAGCCAGCTTTTTGCAAGTTCAGTATGGATTTATTTTTGGCATGTGATTGAGTAATCTGTCAAAAATATGAGAAGTGAATGATAAATGTGAGGGAAGGCAAGGAGAGCGAATACTTTACCTGCTGGCCTCTAGAGTTGCTTGGACAGCGTCCCTTTAGTGAGCTGGAGATAAACACCACCCAAGCCCATCCCCAGCTCTGGCTGCTTCTCAGGAATGCCCCTTTCACTTGCCATGGGCTTCAATCTTCCCTCTCTTCCCTTGCAGATAGGTGGGAAAAATGATCCTTGCATTGCTGCTTGTTTCACTGTCTGGCTTCAAGTGGTTCATCACCTCAGGAACTGATGGACCTTGTTGCAGGGCCATGACTTTGATGTGTATCCAACATCCCTTCCCATGCCTCTTAGGTCCATTTATTCCAACCTTAACTATGTCTTAAGACTAGTTGTGTTCTAACAACTTACCACGTTGCAAGTCTTGGACCTTGTCTAAAAATTCTCCCATGTGCTTACTGAAGAATTTCTAGGTTTTTCTTCATTTCTTCTGTTGACAAATAACCATACAAACACTTCAAAAAACTACCCTGCCTAAAAACTGATTTTTGTCATGCTCAAAATACTGGATTCTAACAGCTTTTTGAAAGGGAAGACTCAAGCTGGCTGTTGTTCCTGTTGGAGACCACCAGGTATGTTTTCCTGCACTAAGCAGCAGTAGCCTGTCTGTGTTTTAACAGGGATTGGGATTTCTGTGGGAGATAAAGCATTAAAATGGATGGAAAATAGTTTGTATTCATGGCAGCCTCCATGCTGCAGCCTTTGCTTCAGGCACTGCTGAGGTGACAAATGACACTCCCTCGGCTCCCAGCAGAGAGGACACTTAAGAGCAGCCGAGAATCTCTTCCTGACAAATCCCACAGCTCCATAAGGCTTGATCTGTCACCTCAAGAGCTTTCTTCTATGCTGTCTTCAGCCTCTGCGCTTTTTGGGGTTTCAGGTAAACAACCCTTCACCTGCATTTCAGCCAACCCTGGCACACAGGTTCTGTCGAAGCAAGCTTAAACCCAATCTGTGAGCACCTGTTAAGAAACATTTACCTTTAACCATAAATTAGAAGCCAGGAGAAGGATTTGCTTTCCAGCTGTCAGTCAGTCTGCAAGGCCAGAGTTGCATTATTACTCATGTTAAGGAGGAAGGGAATAAATAGCCAAATCTTTCATACTAGTCCATACAGAGGAATAGTACCTCTTCCTAGAGGAAATAAAACCCCACAAACTCTTACTGTATTGTCAAACAGACTCAAACAAAGCCTATGAAAGGTTTAAATGCTCCCTGCCTTTTACAGTGAAGACAATAAAATCAAACTGATTTTGCAGGAGTAAAAAATAGAGTTAGAAAATAGTTTAGACCTGAGATATTTAAAGTGAAACAACATCAACTGCAGAGTGCCAAACTGATTTTATATGCTGTGCCCAACTCTGAATGATGGAAAATTTAAACCTCAGTCAAGGAAAAGTAGAGCTAGCTAAATAAAAAGATACAAACAAGTACAAGCATATGAGATAATTCTGTAGTCCTCACTGGAAATTCAAAATGTTCAGATCAAGTAACAACCTGGTGCTTTTTTTTTTTTTAAAACCAAGGAGGTTTGAAAATATATCTCCTGCCAAAATGAAGCATTTTTGGGAAGCGGTGTAGAAAATGAGGCAGAAGTGTCAAAACAAATGATGACTAAAAATAATTTAACACTAAGTCTAGCCTAGGAAAACAAGTCATATATTAAACTGGAAATGTATTTTGCTTCTGAAGATGAGAAATTCTTCCATCAAGACCCTCATGTTGCTTAAACAAAATTTAACACAGTATCAACCTGTCATTTTACTTAACAGTGAATTTTGACCAAGTGATTGACACAAATGTTCCAAGGTTGAACGCCTCCATCAAATTATTATAATTGCACTGAAGTTTGGATGGATCTGATGTTATGCTAAATTATGCTCTGTGTGTGTCAACTTTTTATAAATATGAAAGCTACAGTGTGCTTTAAAGCACTTTTTTTAGGTTGTCAGCTTTAGATCATTAGTGACTTTGGATGTAGGATGGATGAAGTTAATTTAAATCCACTAGACATCAAAATTCAGTCTATGCAGCAACATTCTGCTGCCATGGGACAAGTTTTGTATTCTTCATAGTTACCATTAAGGTGCTTCAAAGCAAAACTCACCCTTTACCCATCTTGTTGTTCAGCTAATCCTAAAAGTTAAATTTTAAGCGTTGTCCTTCTAAAGCCATTTTAAAAACGCAACAAGAGAATTACATGTAGCTTCACTGTGATTAAACTTCACTGCCTTTCTGATAGCAAGGGAAAGGAAAAGACTGCACTTGGACTGTAAGTCACAGGAGATGCAAAACCACTCTTCATTCAAAAGTCACCTTTCTTTCTCCAGTAGAAGTTAGTCCATCAAGCAGATACAAGCATGAGGAACAGCTAATGCTACAGCTGTGCCAGATGTAGCAATACCAATAGCTGCGCCGAGTGAAGAGCAGAGAAACTCACAGCAAGTGTCAAGAACCTCCCGCTATAGTAGAAGCTGTAACACATACATGTATTTTCATGTGGAAGCCTGGGGAAAAACAACTTATCCAATTGTCCTAAGGGAGAGTTGGGCAAGCTGCCCTTTCTTGTTCCACAGCTAGACCAGCTGGGTGCCATGATAAGGTGCAACAGCTGTGTAATAGCTAAAAGTGAAAGGCATACTGTATACATAGTATAAAACCTTTTATAGCGAGACTTACTTAAAAGAAAAAAAAATCCCTAGTGAAGCATCCAGATATAGAACTGGTGTTTAATTACTCCCAGCCCCTGTCCTATGCAAGGAAGCTTTTATTTATCCTTAGTTCCCACTGTTCCATCTAAACCACATATTTCTGTGGTTAGTTACAGCAGCATGCCCAGCATTTCAGCAGAGTTAGATGATTAGCAGACACTCAAGCCAAGCCTGGACACTGCACTGTTGCTCAGCTTATAAGGCCGTGACTCAAGCAGAAGCCAGTGCTTACTGAATTCACACCTCCCAGGAGTGTCCAGCCTGTACGGGAGCCTGCAAGCATAACTTCTGGAGAATGGAGAAACAGCTCCATTTCTGTTACTTCTTCCATGCTAAAAGGATTCTATTCCAAGGCTGGAGATGCAAGAAAGAGAATTCAACCTGCCTTCTAGGACACGTGAGTTACACATGATGGCACAGAGGAGTTTTTGTTTATTCATTTCATTTACATCAATATGAATCTCTTTCAGTCAAATAGGAATAAAAAAAGTAGTCATCCCTGGAATTTCAGAGTTTACAATTCCAACAGAATGTATATATATATAAATTGTTACTGTAGACTTATCACAGGTGAAATCTGCAACCAGAGGTACAAACATAAGCCACAACACTGCTATTCTTGTCCTGTTAATGCCATGAGACATATTCCTTATACTGTACATTATACTCAGTTCCTAAAGTGCTTTATTTGTATCACTTTTTTTCCCCACCACAAATTCACTGGCATAGGTTTAGTCTCTTAAATACAGCTTACCTGAGTAAGTCTTCCAGATTCCTCAACAGCTGAGACTTGAAAGGGAAAATAACTTCACCAGGACAAGGAGCAGTATTAATAGCAGTGGCTGCTTTATCTATCCAAGACTTCTCACCCTTTTTATTGCATCACATTCCAGCTCTGCTTAACAGCTTCTACACAGAGTCTGACAGCACAATGTGGTATTGTACATGCTTTATTAAAATGGTACTCGTATTTACAATATCTGCAGAAACAATCCCTCCCAAGTCTTGCATTCAGACAGACACACACACAGACACACGCGCGCAACGCCCCTTCACTCTACGGGGGTGTGAAGGCTGTGCTCCCAAAAGTTAGGCAGCTTCTGGAAGAGGAGGAAGGGAGACTTTTTTGTGTGTTTGTAATTCATTAAAAAGAAGCATGGGAGTATGCATTTGGCCATCACAATGCTAATTTAAGTATATGTAGTATTAACATATGGCAGTAACACTGAGTACTCCTCTTTTACATTCTATACACAGAATGACATCAAAGTTTTCCAGTCAACAGAACATTCCAATTCAGTCTCACTGCTGCTTGTAGTGACTATGAAACCGCAATTTGGGGGCTGTCCCTTAAAACAATTCAAGTCTATGTAAGCGAAATAAGGCACAATTAATATTTGATTTGATTTAGAGGATGGGAAAAAGGGGGAGAGGCAGGCTTCAGATAATAGTTGTTGCAGAAGAAACTTTTTTACCCAATCCTTTTGAGAAAAGGATGAATTTTATCCCCATCCTAATCTACATGGACTTCTCTTAGAGAACTGAAGTATTCCGCTGGGCTACTAACACCCACATACAAAACAAAATTGGAAATTCACATTTTTAACACCGGCTTCAGTAGTCTAACCTACTGATGCTGATGTGGATGAGTACATCTTTCTTTAATGCTGAAGGAGAAGACACACACGAAACAAGATTCAAACCTTCCTCTGAGCTTGAAGACTCACATCTTTTAGAGAGCTTGTAAGATACACTAGTTGAAGGCTTCAGCTTACTGATAAAAAGGAATAGCATTTTTGCCTTTAAATCCCTGGCCCCTCTTCACTAACGAAGCCTAACCAGACATTACAAATAAACTGCAACAAAAAATCTGGCAGCACAAAGAATGTCTAGTATTCAAATCTTCATTTTGTGAGTATATTATTTTCCTCGTACAAAACCTGTTGAATGTTTTTTCGCAGCAGATGAACTGTACCCAAAGATGCAGGACATTCTGTGATGGGGAATAAGAGGTTGCAGTTCCGAAGGCCCCTGACTTTGGTTGTTTACAAAGTTCATTCCTGTTTAGTGTGATCCTTGGTATCTTCCTCATCTGTGTATTCTGATGGTTCTTCCCCTGGTTTTAGGAGTCTACCTACGTAGTCATATTTTTCTGAAAGAGATTTATGATTCCATTACAATTCAATACAGCTGCATTTGCTTGCTAGCCCATACTACTGCAAATTTACTTTTTCTCCTACACACTACAGTTCTAAATCTCAATCACTGAAATTGATGGTAATTTAGCAGCAGGCTTGGCCTCCTAAAGCAATCTTTCTATCATTACTTTCTGTAACTGTGAGTACTTTGTTTCCATTCTCCTCCAGCTGATCAGGCAAGATTTATCACCCAAGGGCTAAAAACTGCCGCTCTTAATCCTTCAGCCTGTTTTGATTTCAATTAGTGTGAAAAATTATTCCCCCTCCCTCCAGAAGCATACTTCCATATTTGTCAGAAATTATTTCAAGACAAACTTGTTCACCCTTTATGTTAAAACAAGCCTTACTCCTGTTGATAATTCCATGGCATCCAAAGCCAACAACCTCGAGAGGGAGTTCCACCAGCTAAGCTGATGAGATTCGAGAGTGAAATTCTGTGCTGAAGAGCTAAGAGAACAGTTTTCTTGTATAAAATTAAAAGGTTAAAAAAGCTGTAGTAAAATATAGTGAAAGCCTCTCTGTGGAAGAAAGGCCTGAAATCCCTGGTCTTTTCTTAATGAAGTTACATTATACACACATTATGGGGGACCTCGCTGCAGTCTTCAACTTCCTCCTGAGGGGACAAGGGGGGCAGACACTTCTCTGTGGTGACCAGTGACACAACCCTCAAGTTTTGTCAGGGGAGGTTTAGGTTGGGTATTAGAGAAAGATTCTTCACCCAGAGGGCGGCTGGGCACTGGAACAGACTCCTCAGGGTCACAGCCCAAGCCTGACAGAGTTCAAGAAGCGTTTGGACAATGCTCTAAGGCACAGGGTGGGATTCTTGGGGATGGTCCTGTGCAGGGCCAAGAGCTGAAATCGATGATCCTTGGGGAACCCTTCCAACTCATCATATTCTGTGATAATATTACTGTCAACATCTCTTTAAAAGCTTCCCCAAGCCCAAATCAGTCATGTTTATTAAAAGCATTTCCTTAAGCTGATAATTTGAGAATTTACCTTTAAATTGCATTTCCCACTCTCTTACACTTTCCATCTGTACAGCATTTAAGTCCGATAGGTCATCATATTCATCTCTGAGTGCATCTTTATCTAGACAGAAAGTTGCTAGTCCCCTGGAGGCATCTCTGCCAGCAAATATTCCATATGGACCCTCTGAAAACAAAAAGACAAAATTGATACCTTCACATCTTTGTTTATGGTGGCCAAATCTCAGTTCCTTACGTAGTCTGCCAAAGCCATACATTAAATTTCTGCAGTGATGGGAACAGCAGCAGTTTCAATGCCATGGCTGTTTGACATTCAACAGCACTGCAATTCAATCTTTAATATCACTAGGAGATAAAGTCTGCTGAGAGAAGCAGAACCAGGAAAATAGCTTTGAAGGGATATCTGGAAAAATCCCTGTCAGTTGATGCAAGCCAGTTGATGCAAATTCCAAAGGGACCAGAGGCTGGAATTCAAAAGAAATACACTTCTATTAAGCAACACATTGAATATTTACAAGTCAGCTATGAACAGAAGCAAACTGCATAGACATCTTAATTAGAAATCCATTATTACAAATAAATAGAACTTAAGAGGGCTAATTAATGATTTCACTTCACTTATAGAATCACAAGAACTTTCTACATCTTTTGTGACATTTCTTACTTCTGAGAAAATCATCTCACTTATTTTTGGCAGCAGATCCCCCATACCCTTAGCCTTTAATGCTCTTGAAAACAGCACAAATTGTCACATTAGGAATATAAAGCAACTGCTTCCTCTGTGCTTTCTGACCAGTGCAAAGCAGCACAAATATCCCAATAAAATTTTGAGCAACGACTGTGAAATAAATATTATTACCAAGAGAAATGGATGATTTGCAAGCCAACCATTTGCAGGATAAGGTTGGTAACTCTGGCTTTCCCAAATTTTAATTAACCGAAAGAACTTTAAGCGTATTGTTATCTTAAGATTTTCTTAACCTAAAACCAAATACCTTAAATTCAGATCAATTAAAAATCCCAAACCAATACAAAAAAAACCACTTTAAAATTTTCTTCACTAACTGCAGCAGCCTAGCACCACGGAGATACCCAAGGCTTGCTACAGAGTGGTCCCTACTTGGTGATAAACAGGCCAAAACCCTTCTCTGGCTTACCTCTCAACAGTGGCCGTCAGCCTGAAGAAAAGGCAGCACCCATGGGCAAGAATGAACACAATCAAGTGGCAACACACTGTCCTTCACCCCCTCTATTGCCTGCTGGAGCACCTCAGACCTCTTCTGCACCAGGATGAGCCATGGGGAATCATTCCGAAAGGCTGGTTCCTCCCAGGCCGCTGGCTCCAGCCACCACACCTATCTGCTCTTGTCGGGCACTGACTCCAGGGTTGAGACAGAGGCTGAATGCAGCAGGAAGAATTCCTGAAGCGGGGAACCTGAGTACCATATGGATTAGAAGAAACTACGTCCTCACCAGAACTGGTGTCGTCTCTCCACCCCAGAGTGCTTGGCATTGTGAGCTGCTTACAGTCAAACCTGAGAACAGAAGGTTGTCCTGTGTGCCAAAGACAATTCCCTTGTCTCTCTGGAAATAAACCAACTGATTTCAAAGCACAATTTCTCTGGAAATAGATATTAGAGAACGAACTATGAGCTGGAAGTTTGCACTGTACCAGTCTGACCACAATGATGAACAGCATCTCTGCTCATCCTTTTGGGTTTTTAGCTCCAGGAACAGCGTCCCCAAGAACTACCTCAGGGATCAGGGACTACAGGTACAGTACTTCAGAAAAACAAAGTCAAGAGGGCTATCTTTCCTATTTGCATCCTGAATTAGGTATTTATTTGAAAAGCAAGATTTAGAGACTGAAATCAATCCTATATCAATGCACTCTACATGCTCAGTCACTTCCACAGAACAGGCTAAGAGGCAGCAGTGACCAGTATCTGCAACACAACACAGAATTTCTTCAAACAAAAAGTCCTGCTTCATGCAAAACAGCAATCATTCAAGTGATCTCGTTTTTGATGTTCTGATTGAAGAACAGGGGAGCTATAAACAGTTCTTACAAACACCACGATTAGTAAATCCTTAAAAGCAATTATAAGTTGTTACTTAGTGACCCCACCAACAATATTCTGTCCCCAGCTTTCCCTTTCTCTGAAGTGTTTCAAGCAAGTATTTCCAAAAATCCTACTATTTGCACAAGGTGTTTTCCAAACTCTTGCTAACCAGAGAGTAGCACCATGTTCCCCGTCCCTTCTACCCTGCATTTAGTGGTTTATGGAGTTTCACAGCACCTAATGAGATGCCATCTCTTGGTCTACCAGCTTGATTCCAACTATTTATATTAAAAAGAGAATGACATTATATTTACCCATATCAAGCACTGAACACTCTTAAATCTCAATAATATGCTTAATTGAAAGCATGAAAGCTTTTAGAATACATCAGCTTGCATTAAGATTAATGGATGCAAAATTTCTCCAAGTATCTTGTAAGCTCAGATGCTACTACACCAATATCTTTTTTCTTTTTTAAAACTGAATTTGAGTGTTAACATTCCAGAATGTTTACTACAGAAGTATTCAAAAGTCACAGAGGAATCATCAAGCCAGGTCCAAGCACTCAATGGAATGCTAACTTGTAAAAACTAACCTTTGGACTCAGTAGACAGCATTTTAAATTCCAGCTCTGCAAATGTAACTTAGAAATGCGTCCTATTCTTTAATCCTGTACTAAAAGGTAAATATTGAATTGTGATTATTAATAAATGGTGCAAGCTTGGCTTCACCTTAGTTGCTAAAGCAGAAGTTCAGAGATCTCAGTATGAGCAATCTACTTCAAGATTTACAACTTCCATTCAGGTGCTCCTACACAGAGCTTAAATACAGGTTTTTTATATTAATACAAAACATACAGGTCTGGGGTTCTGCTCTAAGCCCTAGTCTATTACTCACTTTTGTATCAAATACTGGTGCAACAGTCTTAAAAAGATATTTTGCATATCAGATTTCACTGCGCTTGGAGAAGTGTCCAGGAAGGTGCCACACAAAACCCCGGGGAGAAAATATCCTTCAGGAACATGATTCTGAGGTAGAGACATCAGTGCACTCCTAGGCACACTCCCACGGAGTTCTTTCATGTCCTGATGCAATTTACTCTGCAAGCCCTACCCACAGTCCTTTCCTCTCCTTTTGTCTGCCCACCTATTTAGCCTGGCTCCTGCTGTAAATAATTGATTGCAGCATGACATGACAGACACGTTGAAGAGAGGGCAGGGAGGGCGGCTTGTAGCACAGGTATGTAAACCAAAGCAAGTTTTTGAGACCGTATCACAGAATTTCAGTGGTTTTTCTTGCTGTATCCCCAAATTAGCTATTTCACAGTCAAATATGTCTTTAAAAAATGCTCCTCCCACCCCTATTTGGCGTACCACAACAACAAGAGTCAGAGAAGTGTCAAAACCCATTAAAACACGTCTGCTACATGTTTCTTGTCTATATGGAGGTACGAGTCTTCCATAAAGGAAAACTGTTCCTTGAATAATGCTTTTCTTCCCATCATGGCTTTCACGTATTAAAGCTCTCTGTTTCAGAGCCTTTGTTTATTTTAGCCCTGAGACCAGTTATCAAGCCTACATATTTGCCTGCCTATCTCCACATCTATACCTCCACGTTCATACACTGCATTTCCCCCGTATAAAGTCCTCATCTACCTTACAACTCCACCCTGTATAAAGTATGCCCTTCTCTAAGCTACAGCACATGCAAAACGTTGCTACCCACCACCTGCAGAGCTTCACTTCCTTTCAGAATCCAGTTAAGAACCTAGCAGCCTTGATGAATTTCACATCCTGTTCCAGCCTGACATTTGTCTTTACTCACAATAAACTGGGTAGCTTGAGAATTGGTAAAGTCAAAGTCTCTTAAGACAATAAAAATGCATTCAAGATTTCTGCATCTCATAGCGCTGTTTTGGTTCTCTAATGAAGATTTAATTTCTCTTTGCAGACAAGGAAAAATCTATTAATCCTAAGAACCATATTAAAAATTTTGAACCATGAAGTTTTTATTTGGAAGCACTGCTTCTAATCACTTCCTCCAAAACAGGCTAAACTGGATCTTGGAACAGAACACGTTTCAATTTTCAGCCAGTTTGGCCAACAGTTCCCCCAGCAAAACCTGTGCTGGTATCCAGCTTCAGAGTATCCCCATGGTTGCTAAAGAGGCTCCCTGACCATTTCAGCTCAGTAGCAGCTTTGTGGAACATCCCAGACTATTACTCCAAAACCAGTAACGAAGGTGAACGTTGTACACTGAACTTTGGATCGCTCCAAGGGGCAGCACGGGGAATACACCACAGCCAGCCACATGTGGACTTTATAGACAATGAAGTGATAGGTAAGCTCAGTATTGTATTCGTTTTCACAAGGTCCGTGTGATTTCTCTAAAGAAGCCACAAAGGTTAACCACAAGGTTCAGTTTTAAAGCAGCAACTTTGGTTTGTTCAAGGAGTCAAAAAGCACTTCAAAGCAATCACCAAATATGCATCTGTGGGCTCCATACAGCTACTGGAAATAAACCCCAGTTTTGGCTGAAAACTCATGGACAACACTTGTCAAATCTGCAGACAAGAATAAAGACTAATCTCCCCTTTAATGTGAATTAGAGCAAAGGGAGACAGGCTACAAAATTATTAACAACTGCATTATTCTATCACTTTGCCTACTCTTTCCACTCCAAATTGAAGTGAAAACTTCACTGGCTGTTTCAAATTTTCTGTCTGAATCCTGACACGTGCTTATTCAGTTTGTTGCATCTTTCACAAGAGAATGAAAAAGCTGAAAGTTAGAATAAGCCATTTGGAGATGCAGCTTGAAAGCAGAAGGTTTCTAATAACATTTATCACTGGGAATTCAAGGTGACATAATTTTAACTTTACTGCTCCAGATTTACATGAAAGGAAAGATGTGGGTCAATTTTAAGTTACAACTTGCATGGAAAGTATGTGTTCTTAGGACACCAATCCACATGCTAAAATGGGAACTCTACAGATGTGAAGTCCACATGCTAAGATGGGAACTGCCTAGAAACAGGGGTCTAAACCTGACTCCTCAGGTACAATGCCAGAGAGTATCACTCTCTCTTTTGCTTACTTGCTTTTTAACTCTGGAAAAAAAAAAAAGTGCAAGAATCAATGACCCAATTTCAACTAAAGGGGCAGACAAGAAGCATTGCTAAGAGAGCCTGTAGTCCAGCAGTCAGGAGCTTACCGGAAGATAGCTGCATTCTGGAGAAGGACCTAGATTCCACATCTTGGTTTAGTGAAAAACGCCCTGACCGCTAGTTTATTTGCTAATAAGACAAACAATGCTGGCCAGGTTTTTTGGTTCAATGAGAGCCATGCTGCTGTGTACTGGACTTAACATCTACATATCACTAACATGATGGCACTATCACATTTGATATGTCCTGCTTTGAGTATATCTGCTTCATCAGGCCCCACAAATGTCAGGTGACTCAATGATCTCAGAGGTTTTTTCCAGCCTAATCAATTCTGGAACATGACTGGTTTAAATAGGAACTAGAAATTTACACAAGACCTCTTATCAAACACATAATTGTTCAAGTTTTAAGGAATATACTGAGGTTGTGAAAAACGGAAAAAACTTTAAAAAGCAAGAAAGAGAGAGCTGACAGACACACAGAGCAGAAGCAGAGGAGACAAGAGTGCTGATCTTCCTGCACAAAATCACTTTACTGCTCTCCATGAACATGGCCTGGAGGCTCAGAACAACCTCCATCCTGGGAGCAAAGGCACTACTCCCTTTAACCAGAAGTATGGAAACAATCTCTCACCAATATGCCTGGTATACACCTTTTAGTTTCACTGCTTCTGGCTGGAACTCCACTTCTTTATCCAGAAATGCTATTTCTCTGAAAAGCTAGATCCCAGGGCGAGAGACACCTCCACTACACAACCAAAGAGCTGACAAACATCAGAACCACTAAGACCTTACACACTTTATAGAAAGCATTTCTTTCCCTTAGTCTTATCCTCTGTACTTATCTGTAACCCCTCAGCCTGTTGTGTTCTTAAGATAAGGCCACCCTTAACAGTATTCTCCAGATACAACACATGTAGTGTCCCTCCTGCAGCATTTCACTCTAACCATACCCTTGGAAAGGAGGTATGGAAAGGCACCATTGCCATGTGGTCAACAGAAACACAGTGAAATTTACAGCACTCAGTTCCGAAGGAAGTCTAATACCACCAGGTTATTTTTACACAAATTATTGGAAAAAATGACACTGTTTACTACAATGAAATAAAGGCCGTTTTCCCTTCACGGAAAATGAACCATGATGGAATATTTTTTGTGGAAGGAACTACTACTATCTAATCTATTCTTCTTGGCAAACTTGGAAAATCAGGAATCTTCATGACATTGTGAAAGACGAGTGGGATGAGAAATGAGTTGACAGTGACAACATACTGCAGTGAAGGAAAGTCAGGAAATTGATTTTTTTAAGATCATGAAACATTAAGAACCAAGAAGTGACGTGAACAGTTGCATACTCAGGGTTGCAATAATCTTGCTTTGTCATGCTCAAAGATGCATATTTTTCATAAATGCACAAAGTATTTGCTAAGTTAATCAAAACCTGTTTAAAGCATTACCTTGGCATGCAAATTTAAAGGCTAAATATTAAGATTTGCTGACATAAAGTACTTTAACTCCTGCAATGCTCTTCTACTGAAAAATATACAACCAGAAATCTTGATGCAAACAAACACAAAGTTCAATGTTACAATAAATGAAAAGTAAAAAACTGTCTCTCATTATAATATAGAAAACCAACACAGCACACACAAAAGGTATTAATGACTAGACCCTAAGTCATCAGATGTGATTACAGACGGGAAATCAACCTAACAGAGGTTCTCGGACAGTCTAGTTATGTGATATTTTTAATAGTGAACCACTAATTGTTTACTTTATTGCTTCTCGAGTTTGTGGATGATAAAGGGAAAGGCAATTAATTAGACTTAATAATCAGTCAAAGCATACTAGGTCACTTACTCATCTGGGCACAAGCAGAAGTGGCATTTAATACACCTAAGTGAAGTCTTGAAACAAATGGTGTATTTGCAGGATAGAGCAGCATTTTGGAAAAGAACTAGGCAAGTAAACTTATTAAATTAAGAGTTCAGTGTAAGCAAAGTGGTTTTTGGAGGCACAGACTATTATATGTGCAGTGTAACCTTTCTTTGCTCTTAGCTAAAATACATTAAGACATACTAAAGACTAACAGGATACCAATGAGATAAACTGTGGAAGGCTTAAAGAAGACAACATGAGAAAAACAAAAAAAACCTGGGAAACATTTGGATTTCATGTCAGAGAAAATGAAGTTTTCAGTGATGGCTGTTTGAAAGGATGGCTTCAACAGTATCATTATTTAAAAATATCTTAACTGTATGGATGTAAAGGGCTTTCAATGAAATTGACCAAAGCGTAACAGGATTTGCTGGATGGAAACTTAAAACCAGACAACTTTGAATGAAATCAGGAGTTTGGTGGAAAGTTTAATGGAATCTCAATTGTTTGACAAAAATCTGGACTAGATGACTATTTTGTGCATTTTAAACTTTCTGCTCTAAGCAGAAAAATAAGGAACACCTTGGCATCCAAACTACACTGAAGGAGAAAAACCAGACCTTACTATCAAGACATGAGTAGCCACCTGAGACAGCCAGATTATACAACATTAACCCAGCACTCCAGACTTGCTGAAGAGTGACAGTGAGACCTCAACCACTGCTCTCCGCTGCCTTCAAAGCTGAAGCACTCCTTCTTCATACCAGTACCTAAACAAACTACTAAAGGCTCACAGTCAGAACCTGAAATATCAGCAAAGCCGATGTCCTCAGTGCTTTCTTCTGTTAAAATGTGGCCATGCTTTGTTGGTACGCTTTGCACTTCCCTTGCCACACTCCAGCTATGAGACAAAATTTCCATGAGAACTGCTGTGGACATCTGGCTACTCTGGCTGAAGCCTTTCTGTAAAGATCTCAACCAGCTGTAGGAGACTTTTCCACCTGAACTGTTCTCAGGTTTTAAGGCCTGCAAACTACCTATTGGTATTTTTCTTTTCAGCCACAAAACAGTTGCAAGAAAAAGACCCCCAATATGTCTCCAAAGAGGGAAACCACTTCAGCACGATTCAAAAATCAGCATGTTTGGCAGAGAATATACAGCTGATGATGCACTGGTTGAGCTTTACATGCAACACCCCAAGTCACAGATCTGATAGACAAAAATGATGTCACTTCTGTTAGAAAAAGGCAATCTCTCACTACAGGGACAAAAAAATAAAAAAGCCTTTGTCCCTCTCCACGAAAAGCTAGAAGCACTGCTTTTAAGGAAACCAGCTGCTACCAGTTATCAAAAAGCAGACTGATGTCCTAGAACATTAAGTTTTAGCTTCCTCACAATAACAGGCCTCCAAAGGTTGACAGTGTGAACCACTGATGGTATCTAGAGAGGAGAGCCTAACATTTAACTGAAGTTTGATACACTAAAGGGAGAAAGTGAATGTTTAGATCATAGTTCAGTATTATTTCACGGAGCACTCTGTCAGCTTACTGGTGTTTTAAGTTTCATGCAGCATATGTATTACCTGCATTTTATGTCAGCACACGGGTCTCAGTTTAAAAACCCCTAAATAAGAGAGACAAAAGAACTAGCCTGATTAAGTGTCATGAAAGCTGCAGCTCACCAGGCTGCATTTTCTCAGCTTTACTGGTTAATAAACAACATAAAGCATGGCAATGTACTTCAGATTCCATCGTGAACTTTTACAGTACCCAGCCAAAAAAGCATTTTGATTCAATTACAGCAGTTTCAATTTCTGCAACTGGTATCACAAACTTTGAGGGTAAAGTAGTTACAAAATTCTAGCCCAGTTCAACCACAGAGCTGCTCGTCCCTTGCCCGCCAAGAACCAAAGGCTTGTAACATGCCAGCTCTGTGTTCTTCTTTTTGTAACCTCAATTATTAAATAATAATAAATGATTACTTAACTTGAACTATTTCCTGGGGGAGTAGGAAGTATCCTCTCTCCCCTCCACCCCTCTCACAAGGAAGACTGCCATGCCTACTACGAAAACTCCTGCATAGTTTGATTAGATCAAGTTTTCCAAACCACCATTGTTTAAAGAAATTATCAGCAGTCATAACCCTCATTTCCTTTGGCATCAGTCGTGAACACAGTGCTCACCAGTAAGTTTACCCACCTCATTATTAAGAATGCTGTTTATCATGAGAAAATATGCTGCAGTTTCACAGTGTACAAGGTGAATACAAAACCAGAAAATTTCTTTGAAGCTTACTTTCCTGAACCTTTGAAATATACATTTCCTCTCCGAAGAGGAGTGCTGTCTGTCTGTCTGTTTACAAGACTGGCTTGATTTCTGCACTCTTCCCAAGAGCAACAACATACTAGTCCTAGAGCTCTCCCTGCCTGTCTCTATCCTGACTAAAAGTCATACTCAATATAGCATTTACACCTAAACAAATAACCAGCTGGTTGGTTTCCTCTCCTGAGCCGTAAGCGCTAGAACGAAGAAAGCACTGCTCAGCTGCACTTGGGAAACCTACTAGAAGAGACAGAAGGAGAAAAAAAATAGAATTAACCATGGCATATCCAAATCAAGGCATCTAGGAAAAAGACGGCTGCCTGAGGAAAACCCAGACCCGCTGAGCATCACCAATGTAACACCGCCGGTGGGTCCCAGGCCGGGACTCCCCCCATCCCCCCGCCGTCTCACCGGGCCCGTAGAACTTGCTGCCTTTGGTCACGTCGAAGACTTTGCCGTTGACAGCCAGGAGGATGCGAGGGTTGCGAGCGCCGTCGAACTCGCGCAGCTGTTCCAGGGAGAAATCCCGGCGCTTCATGCGCGGCAGCGCGGCGGCCTCGCCCTGCCGGGCCGCGCCCCCCGG
>VWZT01006691.1:68761-82238 GCA_013397055.1 Pachycephala philippinensis
AGGGTCTGAGGGCGCCGCGTTAGACCCGCGGGGCGGGGGGAGCGCGGGGCTGTCGCAGGAGACGCGTGCTCCTGCCACCGGGGAAAGGGTCGAAGGCCGGCCGTGTTTGGCCACCGCGGTGCAGCCACGTCGTGCAGCGCCCGCTCGGCAGCTGCTGAGTGAGCGACACGTCTGCCTGCGCAGGGCTCTGAGGCGGCGGCGCTGCCCGCCCGGGGGGCACCGGGCTGGTCTGTGAGGCGGAGGAGGCGAAGCCTTTGGAGGCGGCTCAGGGGTTGCTTCCCTGCTTAGGGTAAACGTACCCTTCCATTTCTGGCTGCCAGAAAACGGGGTGATTGCTAACAGAAGGCTAATGCGCTAGGATCACCTCCCGTGCGGTGAAATATATCACTGGCAGCACACAGATGGCTCTCGTATACCTCGTTACGTACTACCCGTGCTCGGGAGTGAGTTTGCTCAGTTACGTGAGGAGAAAGACTTCTTAAGGGTTTTATTATTTCCAAGGGGAGGGAGGGTCCGTGTAGATCGTCTGAGTAGGACACCTGCAGAGAAGACAAAGACCTGGAAGCGGAATTTAGCCCTTCTGCACCTCTCATTTTGTGAACATGTTCCCAAGTAGCACTGACCATCTCGTCGGGTAATGCAGAAGAGCTACTCTATGAACATGTAACAGGGCCCAGGGAATGTAAGCCTGCCTCAGCAACTCCCTCTGCGGCTGGTACAGGGAGTACTTTGGACTTGAGAAACGCTCTTATTCCACGTAACTCTGTGGTCCTGAAGCATCCCTGCCTAATACCAGCTTTAGGAGTAATTCACGATCATGTAACTCTCTTGGAAAACTCAAATGTTTTTCTGGGAAGACAGTGCAAGGGACTAAACCCAGTGGGAAGTAACATTAAGGATACTTGGCATTTAGATGAAGCCCCGAGTTTTCAACACCCTGTGTAATGATTAGGTGTTTAATCTTCTGCCCTCTGAGCCGGTTCGGTAATGACTACCTCTGTGAGGAAACAGGATAAAGTTCTTGCTAGTTAAAGACCTGCAATTAAAATACTTACCACTATTCTCCTTAACCCAGCAGGCTCTATTTAATATATGTATAAGTAAACACTATTAAGAAAGTCCTTTTATCTGAACAAGTCACAGCTTGATTGTGGTTAACAACAGTTTTTATTACAGAATTTTAACATGTTTAAATTGTCTGGGCACAGCTATGGTGCAGATCAGAAAAAGACGGAGTCGCAGTCTTATCTCCGTGTTTCCTTCGCTCCTAAGTTTAATACAGATTTTTCCACATCATCTTAATGTGTTCTCTTAACTCCTTTATATTTCAAAGATGGGTTCAGAAAACA
Organism: Pachycephala philippinensis; assembly: GCA_013397055.1. Taxonomy (NCBI): domain Eukaryota; kingdom Metazoa; phylum Chordata; class Aves; order Passeriformes; genus Pachycephala; species Pachycephala philippinensis. The sequence continues at coordinate 70,111 of VWZT01006691.1, forward strand.
AAAACAAGTGGTAAGAGATGTGAAGTACTTTTACTCATCTTCCTAGAAAGATCTTACCTCTAAATTCATCCAGAATGGCCAAATCATTCTACATGTTTCTTTGAAAACCTGTGGTTTCCCACTGCATGAATGTGGTGGTGTGCTAAATCCTGGCAGGAATACTTTAAGAAATCGGTGTGGCAACTCCAACCATTCATTTTAATCTTCATTTCTTCTGTTCTGGATGCCTTCTTAAGAGATTATATTGCCACCTGGGCTTGGCTGGGACACCTTGTTTTAGTTCTGGGAACCATGGGGGCTGTTTTTGATCCTCAGATAAGAGCTGGAAACCAAGAGGAGTTTCAGGAACCCTCCCTAAGGACATGAAATAATTTGAAAGACCACATTTAAAAGAGTTATACTTGAAAGAATTTAAACACTAGAAAATAGACAAATACTAAATAAATCTGGATCAGACTATTTCCAAACCTGTCAAATTTTGTTACGGTGCTGTTAGCTTGACCTGCCAAAGAAATGCCAGAAAACACAGTTTCTCCCAGTGTTTTGACTTTTTTCCCAGTGTTTCTTCCTTGTCTGACTGGTTTGCCAAGACAAAAAGCCTGTCCCTGTACAGTGTAAGAGTTACACAACTGATAAATGGTCTCCAAAAGTCTCTCAGCATTACTGTGCTGCTTCTTTACCTGCACTTCGCAGTGGTTATTTAGGTGTGAACAAATTTTATTTTGATCTAATTGACAGCCAGCTGTCGTAGATCCTGATCCATGATTGGGGAGCCCAGGTATAGCTAATGTATATAATTGCAGGTGTCAGGGGAGTAATTGCAGCAATATGATTGAAGGAGTGAAAGGAAAGTTGGGCACTGTGGGTTTTCTGTGGGGAAAAAATGTTCCGAATTTTTCAAATTCTGAAATCCATGCACAGCAAGTTCATTCATAAGGATTTGATCTGAAGAGCAAACAAAATAGTAATATTTACATGTGACAGCTTCCCATCAAGGGCTTAGTAAGCCCTGAAAAAATGTGTGAAAGAGGTTTCTAATTACAGATGTTATAGCTTTGGTTGTTTTTGAGTAATTACTTAATTTTATAGGGTCTTTTTCCCTAAGAAAATTTGAAGAACACCTAGAAAGTGAATAACTGATCACTACATTCACACGCAGTCTCACCTTGTTCTGCTTCCTCATCTTCTGCATAACTTATCCATTAGGAGGTGAATGCCTCAACTCAGGGTTACACTGTTCACTTTTTCTTTTCAAACACTGCTTATTACAGCCTCTGGAAAGAAGACTAAACTCAGGGAAAAGCACAAGGAGAGCACAGCTTTACGAACAGAAATTGAACTCTGACACCAGGCACTCTTATGGCTGAGGCCTATTTTCCATTGATTTTGAAGCTGAAGAAACATCTCTTATCACACAAGGACAGGCTATATTCAGGGTGGAGTAGGAGGTGGGCTGTGTGTGAAGTAATGTAGGGATTTCTGAGTAAATGTAGAGTCGCAGAACAATCAATCAGCTCCATTGATTTGGGGTATTTTTAAACCTGGCTTAATGTATGGGATGCACTGAGAATTTTGTTTTAAGCTGATACAGCTTGGAAACACTGATGAGATCAGTGCAATGCTTGATGTTTTATTTCAAAATGGTAACTGCCTGAATTCCATTACACATATTTATTTCATATTTATTTTAAGTTCTACATGTAGACATATCTAAAATTGTTTAATATCATGTCTTATAATGAAGGACTGATGAATTATTCAGGAATTTCGTTTAAAAATTTGAAAATACAGTATGAACAGTCACGTAACAAAATTCATATTGGCCCACTGTGCTGGTCTGGGCTAGGATAGAGTTGATACTCTTCAGACTTATTGGCACGGGGCTCAATTTTTCATTGGTAAAAAATCAACTGTTATTTCTTAGTCTTTATAAATGGTGTTTCTCATTTTAACTCTTGGGATTATCCTTGTAAAATGCTGTTGTGTTTACACGTGCGTACTGTTTTGTAGGATCAAAGTGAAGGAACCAGTGTCTCAAGCCAACATCAATTTTTTAATAGCCATATCTGTTATAGTGTTGATTTTTCCTGGAGAGATTGGCTTCTGTAAAGGGCAAAAGCCGTTTAAGCAGCTTACACAGAAGTTTATGGCCTCTCTTCCATCCCAAAGTCCACCTTATTATCGAGGAGGGAGAATGGTAAATACACAGCCAAGTGTAAATGTGTCATAGTAGTGACCTATATATTTTAAATAGGCACCATTCATACAATTCATGCCTTTTCTTTAGTGTGGTGTCATAATCTAGAACTGCATCCTTCACACGTAATGGGAAACAGATTGAGATAGAGTTTTCATGATAATGAGACCTCTTCACTTCATTGGACAAAGCGTGTCAGGGCTCAAAGTCACCAAAATCAATCTGTCCTTGTAAGTAATTTATTTTTCTCCTCCTTTTTGGAGGGAGTGTGTGAAAACTGTGCACACACATACAGCTCCTGTTCTTTGGCAAGCAGTCATAGCAAAGAGTAAATTGCTGAGGTCCTGTGTGGCAAAGTCCATGTTTATTTCAGGCTTTGCCCTTTGTATTTTTCTATTTTTGATGAGGAAAGGGGAGGAAGTTGAGGAAGACAGATTTTGTTTATCAGGTAAGATCATTTACATCAGCAACTCATCACTAGCCTTTGCTGCTTTCTAATAAATACTACCTACAAACCTGTGCACAGCTAGTGTTTTGATTGATTTGATGAATAAGATGAATTTTGCTGGGTCATTTCTGCTGTTAACACTCACATTCACTGATACATGGTATTGTCACCAGAGTCTACAAAACCTTTTCGCTGGCTGAAGACATTCCTCTACTGGAACAGAACACCTTTTCTTTTCTTACACAGCACAGCCTTTGTGTTACAGTTTGTAAACTGGGGCCTTTATCAGAGAGAAGCCTGACAACATATTTCTTAGGAATCTCAGATCAACAAATCCTCTTTCTCTAATTTTGCAGGTACTCAGAGAATGGAAGGGCCAGTTAGGAGGCTAAGCAAAGCCACTGCTACAGGTAGCAAAGAATTGTGTCTCATTCCTAGTGACATTGCTGTGGAGATGCAGAAGAGGAACACGAAATTCCAAACCTGTGGCAGGTACAACAGGAACAAAGGATAAGAAACTCTGACAACTTAATGGCATGAGGAAAAATGAGGAAAGAAGGCACTTGCTAGAAGGGCAACAAATAGTTTCCAGCATCTAAAGTTTATGTGCAGATAAAAATTCTATACAGGCTAATTACAAGGTCCCTGAGCAATAACTTGTATAGTGTAGCACATAAAAGTTATGACAGTGCATTTAAAGAGTTTCTTTTCACAGATTTCACTTTAGCTTTGGTCTGCCAAACTCTACTAGGTAGTTAAAACCAGGGTTTTGTTAGCTGACAGAAGGTTTGATAGCCTTGCTCTTAAACATTTCCTTTTATATGTTTTTAATATTAATGAAGTTGCTTATTCAGACATTTTTTGTTCACTTAATCATAAAGAAATGGCCATCATGCCAGAATTTTTGAAGAAGAGTAAAGCAACCAACCTGTAAGATCAGATATAACAGCATCCCATGTTCACAGAAAAGCACACACCAAGATTTATGTTTAATTTGACATGTCGTCTGAAAAAGCAATCAGCCCTTAGCTGGTGGAAACCTTACGATGATTCTGGTGCTATACAGCTGAAATTGGTGGCCAACTAACCTAAAACTTGTTAAAGAATAAGCACCACAGGCCTCTATAAAGCTTCATAACATACGGGCATGGTAGTTTCCAAACTATTTTTCTAGCACCAGACCACCCTATATTATCAGCAATAAACTGCTCCCCAAAAAGGCCTCATCTGAATACACATAGTCTTTCTAATTTTAGTCTTCTTGATTTCTTTTCAAAAGCATGGATGCTTCCCAAAAGTGTGAGTCAGCTCCAACCCACTCCTAGCAAAAGTTTACAAGATCCAAACCTTGTCAGAGTCCTCACTTTCAGTTTCTCAAGTGAAGGTGCAAAATGAAGTAGGCTACAAATGAGTGTAAACTGTTGGTAGCATGAAAGGAAGTTTTGTCCTGTGTGCCAAACCCATGTTCTGTTTCAGCAGTGGCTGAGAACAATAGCTGATTTTTCTCTGCAGGTCCCACATTGTCTGGGACTTGCTTCTAAAATAATGTCAGGAGAAGGTAGATGAGGTTTACCCAAGTATGTTAACAACTGCTATTCCACTGCAAGCAATGCCACTGGTTCTGAATGAGCTTCCAGTTTGTCCTTTCAGTGCTTGACCCTGAAAAATAGTGGTTTTGACATATGTGTGACCAAATTCCTCAAGACATTCAGAACTGGAGTTATATTTCTTCTTCTATATGTAAAACTTCTGGCAGGACAAGTTATTGGCCCAACTTTTTCTGGGGGGAAGTACTCCCTATGGTAGTTTATGTAGAGAAGCCTTATTTGAGAAGAGACAGCCATATCCTTTTGGGAGTAATCTAGATCCTAGAGTGATGAGAGGAATGTAATTATTGTGCATATAATAAATACATTAAGTATTTAAAGATTTCAAGGACAACTGGAAAGAAGAAGAAGGTAATTTTTGTGTTTTGTTATGTTTTCTTGATTATACACATTAGTCTGAGAACATCTGAGGCCAGATTCAGAGTTTCTAATTCAAAAGTGGGGTACACTAGATACCTTGCAAATCATTGGTTATTAAAACCTTTTTGCAAGAAGTAAATAATACTAAGAAATTAAAATAGGAGCCTTTGACCTGTGTTTTGCACTCACCTAGCAGGCCTGTGTATGACTAAATAAAACACAAGACACTGGAAAAGCAGACTTGGTGTGTGTATATCCATCTGTTATCTCTGTACCCCTATGTGTTCCTTTTGATTTTGAGTAATGACCAGGACTAGGCTGAAACTGAGTGAGAAATCCATGTTCCAAAGAAGCAATGCCATATTATAATTTAACAATCAGTTTGTTAGGATTGGAAACTGGATGGACATTAGAAACAGCCTGGAGAGAGTCAGAAAGAGAGGTTGTCTTTAACAGAGGTAAGTATTTGGGAACTTTGCTGTTAAAATCTATGTTTGATGCAGTCTTGCAGAAGTAATCTCACAGCCTAAACTTTTCCTCCAATGGTAACAGCAACCCTGTACTTGTAGTAATTTGTGCTGAAAAGGGATTCAAGTATGCAGAGGTGCATAGGAGAGCTCAGACACAGCATGAAGCCTGTGCAGGACTATGAGGTGTTGGAAGTCAGAGTAACCTGTTGCCTCCATTCCAGTGCTGTTACTGGCTGCAAAGAGGAGAAAAGTAGCACAAAAATACATGAGTTTGTCTCCAGTGGTGCAGATATACTGCCAGTCCAACATCTTTATTGCAGAGGGATGTTACAGTCTGCTTTGCCTTGTGTGTGTTAATTTCTGTACAGACCATAAAGGTACAAAATCATGTGCACCAGTGTTATGGAAGAGGCATTGGTACTCTCTGGAGATCATGTTTTTCCCTACTTGAAGAACCATTCTGCTACAGTGGACTCATGGCACACAAGTATTTGTCAGGGAGATTTCAAATAATGCTGTATTCTTTATTTGTGCCCATCATAAAGTAATTAAAACTCAATTAATATGTAGAAGAAAATGAAGCAATGTAAGGATGTGGTTCTGCAGTAAGTCATATAAAATTTATGAATGTGGGGTTTCCTGGCAGTTGAAATTTGATCTGTATTGGTGTGAGCACACGACTGCATTTTTACCAAATGAGCCAGAGCATATGTTACATTGTTTATTCAGGGTTTATGCCAGCTTTCTGTCAGTTGAGCTGGATAAATTATGCCTGATCCAGCACAAAGTTAGAGTGGTACAAACAGACAGTATCTCATCTGATAGGACCTCTCCTGGGACAAAATTATTTCTTCAAGCTATTTACTATCACGCAGAATGATAGCCTACCACCCTAATATGCTATAAACCCTGCAAAGACCTTAGAAAAATCTGTTTCAAGTCAAAGCTTGTCTATATCTGATTAGCGGTAAATAGACTGACAATTTTTTCCTCAGAGGGAAAGAAGGGGAGAGTCACAAATTCACATTGTATTTTACGTCTTAGCCAAGTACAGAAATGTTCCAGAATATGATTTGTATAGAAATCTTGAGTGTACTCAAGTGTAAATGTAAATAATGAGGTGGGGAAAAAGTTAGTCATAATGATAGCTAGAAACATAATTCTTGAAATTACTTGGTTAGGTTTGGGCCCTTATTGTGAAAGAAAAAGGATTTGATTTTGTGTTTCCCACCATATTTCATCTTTTAAATATGTAGCTTCTGTGTCATATTATGAATCCTTGGCATTTCATTCTGAAGCTGAATTGTCATGACAATAGTTGTGGGAAAGTGAAGATAGCAAACCAGAGCATTAGAGGGTGAACCCAATGATGTTTGAGATCTCCTAAGCTGGAGGGCCAAATCCATCAGTGAGTGTATGCAAGTTTTACCAATTTTCATATAAAATAGCCTGAGGTCATGTAAGAGTTTTGTTGGGATTTTGTTAATTTTCATTTAAATTTCATTAGGATTTATGAACTTATTTTTGTCAGTGCACCATTGTCAGTCATTCGTCAAGGATTGTGACTGACTGCAGTGCAACATTCAATGACAGCACTGCTTAGCATTGTTCAGGCCACCCTGGCTACCTCTTTCTGCCTGCACCTGTGCTGCAGTCTTTACTGGGCTAGAACAGCAGTGGTTTTGGGTGCATCTAGACTAGCCTATGGAACACATTTAACTGAAGAATAGCAGGGATTATGACAGCTGGTGCTGCCACTGATTTTTTTTTTCTCCAAACTACTCAGCGTATGAAAACAAATGAATCTCGGAACTTAGAGCAGACCTGGCAAAAGGGTATGATGGCAGTGTGGAATGAACAGAAAGGAGTATTATCACTGACAAACTTAAGGTAAGAATATACCTGAACCTCCATCCCAGGCATAAGTTAAAGTAGGGAAAGGTATCCTGCAGCAGATGCAGTCGTATGGCTACAAGAACACTTGGAATGTACAGCATGTACTGGGGGCTGTAAGTCAGATCTGTTGTGGTATGACTACATCTATACCAATGGTTCTGGTATAACAGTGTTAATAAAAATGTCCTCCTAACTGAGTGAGTGATGCTAATAAAAGTTTTACAGGTACAAGACCCCTAAAAATTGGAGTCAATAATCATACTCATCTAATGTAAACATTGCACACTCCAAATTAAACAAGAAGTCCTATTATGCAGGTCTGAGTTTGTAGAGCTGTTACTCTACTAAGCTAGCACTGTGGGAGAGAGCAGAAGTTACTTTTTAGAAGTTGAAGAGCCATTTTACTTCGTGCATGCATTTTGGTGAACTTTCTAAAATCAGTCTTGGTGTAGCTGAAGCATCTTTAGCATTCTTCCATTACTACTTCTTCTACCACTATTACCTCTTAAAAGCTTATGTTTGTTCTCCAAATGGGACCAGATTGTACTGAGAGATTGGTATTTTTAACACAGTTTCCTGTGGAGGAATAACCTGGGCTCCTGGCAGCGCACCACTATTCAACTCCTACAAAGCACTCCCATCACTCACTCCAGACACAGGCTTGGACTCTGATGTAATCTGCACCAGTGGTGCTATTTTAGCTGCAATCACATTACATTATATGCAAGTACTATATTTATACAAGAAAAGAACTTCAAACACCCTTTGGGGCTGAATTTTGCAAAAAGCTCATCAGCAGAAAACACTTCCAAGTGAAAGTTGATGAAATATACTAAGTTAAGGTCTGATGATACATAGCAATTTGCTACATATGAGGATACTTAACCCAAAAAGTGATTTATATATTTGACTTCTACCTACAAGAGAAACACCTGCTGTGCTGTTTGTGATTCCAGTGCACTTGGGATGAAATGGATCCAGCTGCTGTGCAGCAGATATTATAGAGACACTCTCTTAGACAGGCTGTTGTGGATGCTCAGAGTCTCAGGACTGACCACAAATCCTAAAGTAAAGGAACTACTGAAGATTATTGAGTATGGCTGGCCCAGATACTCCAAGAGGATCCAATCTCCTTGAATGATAAGGCCTGTTAATTTGGGGTAAACCGGGTGGGAATCAGAGTGATGTGAATAAAGAAACCCATGCATGTGATTTCTCCTGATGCATTTTCTTACGGAATAACGGAAAATTTGTGTAACACCACACTCTAGGAGTCAGAATTTTCCTCTGCCTCTTCTGTGCCCTTCCCATGAATGCTGTGCTGAACTCCTACATCTTGCTCTTTGTATAGAAAAGGCAAAAGTACAGGGAACACTAGAATTCAAACATTTTGAGGCCACTTGTGAATTGAGCTTGGTCACAGGCCCTGGTGCAACATTACATTAGAGCTAAAGATGTGAAGATATCCAAAAGGAAAACTCACTCGTGCTAGGCCTTTATCAGGATTCAAAATAAACGAGGTATTTTGAAAAGACATTGACAATTTACTCTTCCATTTTGGACATGGACACTATGGAAGAGAATAGTTAGCGGGATGTGACTACACACGTGGGAGGAATATACCAAGGGATTTTTGATATGCAGAGACTTGCTTTCTCAGGAATGGATGTAGCCCTGTGTTTCTCCACCTTCCAGTTTCCCTTCCTCCCAATGTCCCTACTGCTGTCTGGTCTTCTCTCAAAGACATACTCTGGCTGTAAGCTGCACTGTAGAAGAATTTATTAAGAGCCATTTCTCTTACCATTGTAAGATATTGGTGTAAATATGATGCTGTGTGCACATAGTATTTATTTACTTTAATTCCTGTAGTTTGGTGCTCTTAACATGTCATGTGTACAGGTTTTGTATAGGTCTAATTAGCCTTTTTTAGATACAACTCTGTAAAAAGCCCATACCTCTCACATTGCACTAGTGAGGCAGAATGCACAGAAACATTTTACACAACTTATAATTATATACAATTATTATAATTGCTATACTGTTAACTCCCAGTGTGCTTAGAGCTCATTGCACAGCAATGATAATGACACACCTACCTTGGATTTGCCCACAGATGATAGAAAAGGAATTCCCCCAAACAAAAAGTGTTTGGAAAGGCTCTAATGCAAGGCAAAACCACTTTCTGATTTCCTGGGTAGGTCTCTTAAGGTCTTCCAGCCTTACAGAAAATAAGAATAATATTGTTCTTGTAAATAAGAATTTTTTTTTACTTCTTTTTTTGTTTTGGAAAGATAAGTTAAGGCCTTTTACCTATCCTTATCCTTCTCAGTGTTTCCTGAATTGCACTTAAGGCCTTGTTTCCCTGATGTCAAGGCTTCCCATGAGCTCTGTACTGTTATAAGAGATACTACGAAAGGGTGAGAGCATTTCCTGTGCTACAAACAAGCTCCTATTTCCCTCACTGCTCTGATGCAACTACTAGCAGTGTCAGAACTATGGATATTTCCTCAATTTCCAAAACATTTGAAATAAGAGGTGGGAAAAGACACGTGATCTCCACTATCAGGAAAGAGGCTCAAAACCCAAGATCAAAACCTTTGCTACTATTAAAACTGAAAATTGAACAGAACTCTTCAACTTCCAGGTATTGCTTCTAAACACTGAGCTTTTCCAACCACCTGTGTTATCAAGTGCTTACCTGTCATAGTTTAAGTGGGGAATTAAAGTTAAAAATAAGGGGTTTTTTTGGTGACCTTATGAGCTTGCAGAAATGGATAAGTGATAAAAAGGATGGGCTGAGGCTTTGCTTTTTTTGACTGCTCTTTCGGATTGTTCCTGAGCATTACCCAGTTCAAATCCTTGAAGCTTCATCAGTCATGCACATGGAACTCCTTGGTGGCAGAACTGCAGAATAATTTAATTTGAAGGGATTTAATAATTTAATTTGAAGGCTGGCGGTCGCTTGGTCAATCTTGGACCAGAGCAGGGCCATTTGAGATCAGATTGACTGGGGCCTTGTCCTGCTGAGTTCTGAAGGATGGAGAGTCAAGAGACACCTTTGGACAACCTGCTCCAGTGTTGGACTATCTTTATTTTGTTTTTTTTTTCCACAATAGCTGTTTTGTCTGTCCTACAATCCATCTGTCCTACTATCCAATCTATGACCAAGACCATTTTAGGAAGTAAATTTCTCTCTTCAGAATCTACTGCACTTGTCTATTCTTCAGGTCCTGGACTCAGATGTTCAGGGAGCACAGCTGGCAGGAAATCTCGAGTCAGGACACCACAGAGTTACCTTGGGAATCCTTCTGGATCTTAAAGCCAGAGAGGATTTTGTACAGTGCTTTGGACAAGGTCTTAGGATAACTCCCACTGAGCAGCTGAGCTGAGGATCACCTTTTGCTAAAGGCAGTCAGGAGGGTCAAGGTTTGCACTTTGGTGGAACCCAAATTTGATATGTGTTGCTTTTGTTTTCCTTTAGGCTGGTGATTTGCAGTCAGATGCTAAGAACACTGTCATTTCTCCAATCCCTGCTCTGTTCCTAGAAAGGCAGGCAAATTCCCTGACAAACACTGGTAAAGGATTTCTGGTGCCTCAACTTATTGCAGTGATTAAAGTTGTGGCCCATAGCCTGTAACTGGCCAGTGCACATGCAGGTAGGCAATGCCAGGATGGACAACAGTAAATGTGTTGTTCCATGCACACTTTTGCCAGCAGCAGCCTGTTTCCAGGCATTGCCAGGACCCACCTCAACTGCCAGCTGCTTGTTCCTGAAACCCTTTCAGCTGTGCCAACACAGCTGTATGTGTTTATGTTTGGAAATTGAATCATGAGACTGATTCAGGTTAAACTGACCAACAATGGGGGTTTTTTTTAGAATTTTTCTCTAATACCTGTTAAATTCCCCGGGCCTGATTCACAGCGTGACCTTACAGACAGTTGTGTTGATAAAAGTCATATGGCTCTTGAGAGAAGAGGACGGGCAGCAAGGAGGGAAAAATGGTTGGAAGTACCTTAAGTCAATACTGCTGCCAAAGGCAATGACTCTCCAAACTTACAGCCTTGTGATGCTGCTGCTGACAACTGAGCTGAGCTACTGCTGTTGTGTCCATCTTACAGTCAGCCTCTGCAATGCTGCCACATCCAAGTACTCACATCAATTTGCTCATCAACAGCGGTAAGCTAAAGGTTAAATTTAAAGAATGTAGTGGAAAGGGATCCCTTAAATCTTTGTGAAGTTTTTAAAAAGGAATTCCTCGCTCTTTACAAGCACGGTACTGCTGAATTTGCAGAGCAATGCTCTTTGCAGTTGTGGAATAGAATCTGAATTAGCAGTGTATTTAAAACTGAGGTCCTCATTTAAATTTTTATGTTAATTTTAGTCTTCCACTGATGTCACACAAGTGTACAGCAGGAATAATTTTACTGAAATCACAGACATTGCTGTGTCCCTTGTGAAGTAATTTCTACCTGTGTAAAATGCATATGAAATGTTACTAAATCAAGTCAGCATTTTTTACTGTCTTGACACCCATATTGCAGTGATGTAAATTGTTGCAATATGAGGCATCAGTGAATAAAATTGCACTAGAATAAAAGTCTCGTGTCAGAATTTGATCCCATATAAGTGTTTTGTACTGTTGTTTTAATGGAACATTGCAAAATTGAAAAATCATTAGCAGTCCTGCCAATGCTTTAGCATTTAAAAGGTCCTATTTTCTATTTCCCCGTAGTCCCTTTATGCCACTCCATTAGTTTAAAAAGGCTATAAAGAGAGCACATTTAGCCACTTGGGAATATTTTCATTTCTGTGTTACTCTTGCCTTTGGCATAGCAGATATGTTAGGTTGTGGCTGAGGAGAAAGGGTCATGGCTGGCCCGCCCCCTTGTTCCAGCTATTCTTGGCTGCTGGAACAGCTCCTGGGGGCCTCAGGCTGCCAATTGTACTAAAATTGCTGGTAGCCTTAAGACTATTCAAGAAGTAATTAGCTACCAAATGTGGGTAATTGTGACAGAGTCTAGCTAATACTACTTTTGTCTAACGGACTAATTAAAGGCTGCACATATGAGAAGAAGAGTAAAAAACACTCTTCTTTTAAGGAAAAGAATTATTAAGAAAGAAAATTTGATCTAGTATTAAAAAAAAAAAA
>VWZT01006694.1:11114-31074 GCA_013397055.1 Pachycephala philippinensis
CCTGCCCTCCAGCAGATTGACACATCCTCCCATCCTGGTGTCATCTGCAAGTTTACTGATGGTGGACTCAATGCCCTCATCAAGATCATAGGTGAAGATAGTAAACAGGACTGGTTTCACCACCCTCATTGTAAAAAATTTCTTTCTTTTGTCTAATCTGAATCTGATCCCTTTTGGTTTAAAACCGTTATCCCTTGCCCTATTAAACTGTTTGTCCCCACCTTTCTTATAAGCCACATCAAGTACTGAAAACTCCACACAAAGGTATCCCCAGAGCCTTCTCTTCACCAGGAGCGTGAACAACCCCAACTCTCTCTTGTCTTTATAGGAGAGGAATTCCATCCCTCTGACAATCTTTGTGGTTCTCCTCCAGACCCACTATAAGGAGGTCCATATATTTCCTGTGCTAAGAACTCCAGAGCTGGATGCAGTGCTCCAGGTGAGGTTTCACCAGAGCAGAGCAGAGGGGCAGAATCCCCTCCCTGGCCCTGCTGGCTGCTTTGGATGCAGCCCAGGCCGTGTTTGGCTTCCTGGGTTGTGAGTGACTGTCACCAGGTCTTATGCAGTTTTTCAACAACCAGTTCCCTCAAGTCCTTCTTGGCAGGTCTGGTTTCAATCCCTCCACCTCCCAGCCTGTATTGATACTGGGGGTTGCTCCAACCCAACTTCAGGACCTTGCACTTGGCCTTGTTCAACCTCCTGGTGGCTCAGGATGGCCCGTATCACTCTGGATGGCATCCTATTCCTCAGGCTTGTCAACAGCATCACTCAGCTTGGTGTCATCTAAAAACTTGAAGAATGAAGGCTTATGACTGCAAGACTTGGCAGACAAGCAATCAGACCACATTAACTCAGATGGGGTCAGTGTAAGGTTGGCCGAACTGCGTGGCTATCTGTATGCCAGCAGATGCAGACTCTGAGGGATGTGCTGCGCTGCCCAGCTTTGTAGGGTCATATTTTAGGAAAAAATGGCTGTGTCTGTAAGTTGTACAACTCAGAAGGTGATTCTAAGGGAGGTATCTGAAAAAGAAAGAATCAAGGGAAATATTTTTCTACCTAGAATGGCAGCTGAACACAGAACTCTTTAGGTTGTGTTTTATCATTTGTTTGCCTGGGAAGTCAAGGCACCACATGCAAATAGCTTGTTCACATCACTGTATCCAGATGTACTCTGATGCCTGTCAGCTGCATGATTTAAAGGTTTAACATTAATTTAAACCTCCATGTCCCTCTCTTTTAATTTCTGGTAAGGCTGTTTACAGTTCATTGAAATTGCTTTGCATGGGATTTGCAGTGCCATGCAAAAACGAGTTTTTTGCAAACATTGTTCTAGGCAGCTGGTGTATGGCCCAACAGTACTTCCTCCAGGAATGTTTTGTCAAATCTGGGCTAGGTAGTGCTCTATCAAAAGTGCCCTCCTACACAAACCTAAGAGAGGTCGGTTAAAATGAGCTACTACAATGAAAGCTGGTTAGAGCCCAGATCTCTTCACTTACACTTTACTACTAGCAGCTTTGGGGTGGAGGAGCTGTTTCCAGTATGGAAAATGAACTTTTGCAGTACTGGCTTTCCTTATGCACTTTCATACAGCAGTTGAAGTAGAGATATGTGTTTTATTGAGACATATTTGCTTTATTGAGAAGCAAAGCTGAAATGGTTAGTGTGAACAAATTATTGAGATTTTTTCAGTTCTTTTTGCTCTGTTCACAAGCTATTAATGAGTATACTTTATTCTGATTTAACACCCACCTCTCCTTGATGCTGGCACATTGCCACTGGCTTTGGACATGTCACATTGGGCAGTTTCTCCTAAATGTTTGGTGTGTAGGTGTTGACAAACACTGCCCATCTCCCTTTCTTCACCTGTGGGTACAGCTGATTGCCAGTGTCACTTAGCATAGACTATGCTTCAGGATTAGAAGAGATTCTGTTTAACAATAGCAGAGGGGTGGCAGCAGTAGTTTGGCCATTATGGATGGTACAAACTTTCTTTGAACATTCTTATTAACAATACAAAAATAAAAGTAAATAAGAAAAAGCAGTAAAACTTTCTCCTACTCTTAGTTTTCTTTCCACACAAAGTATTCAAGTACACTCTAGGTGTGCCCAACCACTCCATCCCTTTCTGTCAGTGTTGCTGAAGGCTTTCAACAGCCTTTTCAGCCAGCCAAAATAAACTGTGCCATAATGAGGGCAGACCAGTCCAGAGAACAGTAAATTCAGCAGCTCTATATTTAGCAGTCTGCCATTTAATGCATGCCTCTCACCCCAACACTGAGCCTGTGAGGCAGGTTGGCAGGTGTAGCAAAAACTGAACAGAGCAAGTGCCTGAGCATACCTGGTCAGAGTTACTCTTTGTATGTGTGTTTGTGCTGCTCACCTTGGGTCTGTGACATCTACTGGAACTCCACAGTTTTATCAAAGGACAACCTAAGACTTCTTAAAAATCACCTAAAATGCTCTTATTACTTTGAAAATAATCCAAATACTGTTTTTCCACTGGTCACACAATATTGTTAATTTTCAACCAAATATAAGCTGGCTTACTTTTAATGTTTATTACTTTTCATCTTCCCTAATTTTATTCCTGTCCTATTCGCAGGGAGGTTTGTATGTGTTTGTAACATTCTGAAGTCGTAGCCTTTCATAATTTATGGCCCACTAGTGATTCACTGCACACAGATTGATAAATTGTGAGGGATTTTTTCTGGTTGTGGTTTTCTTGCTGGTGTGCAGTGGTTTTTTGTTTTGTTTTGTTTGTTTGATGGTGGTTTTTTGTGTGTGTGTTTTTTTTTAATTTTCTTTTTATACTCTTACAAAATGTATTACTTTGGCTTTCAGAAGTGTGTGGCCATCAGGATTACTTATTAAAATGTAACAGGATCTATTGTCTCTGTAGATTTCTGAATACAGAATACAGAGGTATTTTGACTTGTTTCTCCTGAACAAATTCAACTGCTTTCAACCATAAGCCTTCGCTGACAAAATGAAGCAATTCCTCATATGTGAAAGAAAATGTGGAACAAATAGGAAAATCAGTGGCATTTAATATAGAAGAATAAACTCATCTAGCAGCATAGTTATGATGCCCGATGTCAGAGGAGATCATTGTTGACTCGAAGACAATGAGGCTTATTTAATGATGCCATGTTATGTACAGTGTGAAAGCTTACTCTCTTTGCATGATACAAACAGAACAGGAAAAAATCTGGCAAAACTTCTGTGCAAAGCATGTAATTCTCACAGTGCAGGTACACAGTGACATGAACAAGCACATTAGCTTCATACACTGGCTGCAGCTGCTGTAAAATGGGTGACCAAGGTGACTAATTATTGTTAAAAGAACTGCTGAAAAAATGACCTTTTTTCACCTTCTCTTTCTACATATTTCCATTTCAGAAGAACTTTGTGCAAAGACAGCAGTGCATGGGCTTGTTGTGTGTGACCCCAGGCACCTGCTGGCTGCCCCCCAGCAGCTGGTGATCCCTTGTACAGCTGCTTGGGCCAGAGAATGGACTTTTTTTTGGAAAGGCAGGTGGCCTTGGGAAGACCAGGGATTTTACCTGGCTTTCTACTGCTACATTGATATGCATTGCTGTAAGTCAACAAAAATGAGAAGACAATATTGGAAGTGTTGCAAACAGATTTAGAGACAGACATTTCTCTTGTCTTGGGTTGGGATGGTTTATTCTTTTGTAATTTTGTTCTTAAATAGAAGCAAAAAAGAGAGCAGATGTTGTCCAGATAGGTTAGGCTTTTCTGTAGCTGATTAGAAATGCTCAGGTCATTGCTGTAAGCCACATTAACCTGCTTGAACCGAAACAACACTATAAATGGCCATTTACATCCACATCTGTTATTACTCCTGCTAGCATTTGTATGTTCAGGTACCTCATACAATTAAAAAAAGTCAGCAAACCTTGCATGAGCTCAGTGGGAGAACTAGGAACTTTTTCCCAGGCTTTGTGGCCCAGAAATTGAACAAATTTTTCACTTGAGCCTTTGTACCATAATTTCTCTGTGTTTACTGAAAACGTGGCTTATGGAAATAAAGCAAAGATCTGCAATCCACATATCTGATATTTAAAAAAACCATATATAATTAATTTTAAAATCTCCTGTCTCAAATGTTTTTGTTTACATCTACTACTGCTTGTCTACTTTAATATTTTCTATGGAAGAATCAGCCTTGTTCTCTTATCCATTTGCTTCTCCTTTTTCTCTTGCCCAAATCCGTAAGAAGTCTGTTGCTTGGATGAAGGCCAACAGACCAAGCTAAAGAGAAGTTTTGCAAAGAATTTAACAGGAACTGTCTGACATAACCCCTGGCAAGTGCAGGCATGCATTTGCTCGCCAGCTAGGCATTCTTTGCACAGCCCAACATAAATGTATTTTACTGTATACTCTAGTCACAGAACCACAGAATGGGTCAGGTTGGAAGGGACCACAGTGGGTCACCTGGTCCAGCCTCCCTGCTCCAGCAGGGTCATCCCAGAGCACATGGCACAGGACTGTGTCCAGCCAGTTCTTGAGTATCTCCAGTGAGGGAGACTCCACAGCCTCTCTGGGCAATCTGTTCCATTGCATGGTCATCTGCACAGTAAAGAAGTTCTTCCTCATGTTCAGGTGGAACTTTGTGTGCTCCAGTTTCTGCCGTTTGCCCCATAAGGTGATCTCATACACTTATCTTCTCATTTTAACCAGCAACCTGGAGCTCAAGTTCCAAGTTTTAATCGAAAGAGAGACTTCCGAACCATGCAGTAAATTTTAGTTATATTTTGGATATAGGTATCTAGCAGACTCCTAATTATTTTTCTTTCAGAAAACTAAGGTTAGCTTCCTCCTAGTGAACCTATAAAAATTACAGATTATATAAAAATTGAAAATTGTCTCTGGGTAAACAATTGTAATGCTATGGCAGCATGTTCTATGCTAGGTTTTGGCAAGTCAGCTGTAAAGTGTAACTGTACCTGCAGGAGCAGGACAAGATAAAAGCAAATCTTAATTTAGGCTAGTGGCTTTCCTTTGTTTATCTATAAAGAGGAGGACAATCATTATATGGCCATTATATAGACACCTCCAATTATATATTAAATACTTACAGGCACTTTAGTCATTTAGAAAAGACCTTAGCAACAGATAGATAATGAATCACATAATAGATGTGAATACTTAGGTCATTTTGGTTTTGTTTTGAAAGGCTAAATTTAAGGAGGGAGAGATAATGCCAAAAGAAAAAAAAGAGGCACTTTATGTTTAGTGTGAAGCCTGTAAATATAAGGACAATTTATGGTTAACGGCCAGTGAGTCCTAGAGGATTAAGAATATAGTGCAGTAGCTTTTGAGATAAGACTAAACAAATAAAGCAGAATAATGATACATGGTCTCATTTTTCCTTTCTAAAATCAGGTTGTTAGCAATCTACTCTGTGTTGCAGAGGCAGCATACCCAAGACCTTTATTTGCTGACAAAAATGAAGAATGACTTCAAAAATTCAGAGCTGAGGTGGAGCTTTGATACCTCTTAAATACTGGGTAATCATCTGTGAAGGAAAGGATTTAAAATTAAATGGAGGGAGAACAAGAGCAATTTTTTTAGGTAGAAATATGTTCAAAATGAAAGAAATATCAACAGATCTCAGAAATTATTCCACTAAGTGAGATCTTTCTGGAAGCAAAGGGGTTGAAGAGGAAGGGACATTCGGAAAGTTCTGTCTGTCATAACTGGTTCACTTTCGATGGGTGTATAAATTTCCGAAGTCTAGGCTCAGTTATGAGCTAGTTGAGAGCAAATGGATGAGACATTCAAGATGATTCAATTCAATTCAATTAATTTAAGCCATGATGGAAAAATAAACAAGTATAAATGCCAAAAATTGCAATAATAATTTTTAACCTTTCAAATATATATTTCAATTTTTAAATTTAATTAATATATATAATTTTTGTAAAATAATCCTTCTCAACATTATTACTTCATATAATTTATGTGGAGTTTAATATTTATGAAGTAATCAAAATATTTTGCTTTTAAAATTAATCAACTTATTTTACAAGGAAAATTACATAAGTCAGCTAAGCAATTCCAGTCAATCCATCTTTCAAGATTTTAGACTGGAAAATATACTTCCTTATCATCTTAGTCATTTGGCATAGCAGGTAAGTGCTGTATTTTCTTCCCTCAGCTCCTAATAAGGTCTCAATTTTAAATGACCCAGCTCTTGAAATGGACTTTAAAACAAATAAAATCAAGAAAACATCTGCTTTGAACTCGTAGAACTAGACATTAATGTCCTCAAAAGTATAGGATTTAGAACCTCAGCAACCTGTGGCTGTAGATTGTTTGCAAGAAATTTCTGTCAGTTTAGTAAGACTGAATTCTTCAAGCCTTCTTCGATTATGTTTTTAATTAGATGTAATAAGATGCAGGTGGTTTATATCTCATAGTAGGTGGTCAATATTTTTAATTTAAGCTATGAATATAGTGCAGGAATTAACATTTTCCAAGCGAACAGGACACTATTACTGGAATGTCTTACCAAAGTACTCAGTGGTTTGTCTGGAACATGACATTAAAACTCTGTTAAAAAAAAAAAAAAAAAGTCCTTTCTATATTTAAGGCAAAATAAGATAACAATGAAAATCCTGTGATTCTAGTTACAAATGTTATATCTGTCATTATAGCTTGTGGGACATCCAAACCAAAAGACCTCGAGGCCTTTGGAGACTGTGCGCCTGAATGGGGGCAGGAAGTAAAGAAGAAATCAGAGAGGTAGTGCAGTCAGGGGAATGAAGAACTGGCTTCACCGGGACTTCAAAGAAGATGTGGGCATAAACACAAGAAATTAAAGCTGTAAAAGGTGACTCTCCACATGTGACTGAGGAAAGGATAAGAAGGCAAAAAGTGGAAGAAGGACGAGCTCTGTGCACCATGGCTTTCTCATCCCAGCAGACTGAAAAGGGTTCATTGTAGGGTGGTATTTTTCTCAAGCAGCCAAAATATTTCCTTCTCAAGGTCTATGTATTTCTCCTTGTGCCTTATTGTGCCTTGCAGATGGCAATGTCTGACTCTTGTTTAGGTTTTACAAGGGGAAAACCATATTTTTCTACAAAGATATGATTTTTGGGCCACAGAGCTGGGCACTTCTCACTGGGGACCACCCATCCCTGTGCTGTTTGTGATTGCCACAGCCCTTTCTAGTCTGGGCTCAGCTTCATGCTAACACACAGAGCCACCACCTCTCAGAGAAGAGTAACTCACTTAGTGTGCCTTGGAAGATGGTCAGGGGGAAGGTTTCTGGAGCTCCCTGGTTTTGCTAGGTGCATCCCACTGAGCCCAAAGGGCCACAGTCAGCTCCATGTACCTGCCCAGGAGAGACCCTGCTCCTTCCACACCACACCAGTCACCACAGACTGCACTCCCTAAAGGCAGCTTTGCTTTATGAACAGTCTGTATCTGCTATTTTCAATGTTTATTCTATGAACAATAAACATGAAACAATTATGGTTTTAGGTTGTTCAAAAGCAGAACACTCCGAGGTGTCTGAGTTGTTCTGGCCTTCTTTCAGCCCTGTCCGAACCTGCTGAAAAACATCCATAACTGTAACTGTGAGGTCCATTTTCTAAATCATCAGTTACCCAGCAGAAGCCAGACATGCATTCCGGATCTATCTGCATTTTTTCTGTATTTTAAACCAGTTGTTGCTCATATGGCAGTCCTTCAGCTTGGATAACTAACGATTCCCTACTGCTTTCCAGGCTGACATTTACCTCCCTTTTCTTCCCTCACTTATTTCAGATTTTTTTTTTCCAGTGTGTGAAGAAAGAAGAAGGATTTGAAGGCTGGTGGAGGGGAAACATAGGAAAGGAAAGGCGTAGCCCAAGTGAACAGCAACGAGTTGGGTAGTCACTGATGTTGACACTGTCCAAGGTATCTGGCCCCAGTCTGCAACACTGTCCTGCAGCCTGTCCATGACCTGAGCAGCCAAACACTGGTACAAATGCATCCGAGCCTGACTCAATTTGGGACCTTTCTAGGACCTTCTCTAAGTAAAATTCTCATGGACTGCTCAGAAAGGATGAAAAATGCAATCTGCCCTTGCAGAAGTCAAGGGTACAAGTGCCATGAGGATCTGTGGTGAGCACGACTTCCCTGCCATGTGCAAATGTGCAGTGAAATGGGGCACGGAAAGGTAACATCAGGGAGCTGCTTTTTCAAGTTGCCATGCAAGAAGCAGTGAAGATCCTCACCAGCACCATTGCCCTGCAATGTTTTAAAGCCTCTTCTATACATTGGTGCATGGTTTTTCCTCAGTCAGAAGTGAAAAGCATCCAGCTCAAAATTAGTCATGTTTTTGTTTTCTCTCTTTGAGAAGTGATCAATGAAGTATTGCTGCTGCATTGTTATGGCAGCTTTCATTTAACTGCAGCTGCAATCATTATGTTAGCAAATCAGCTCTCTGCTCTCATTGAATTTGCTCTCTACAGCCCCATAGTTCAGGGAGAGCTGTTCCAAAATACATGTAACACTCAGAAGCAAGAAGCCATTTAGAACAGAAACAGCAATAGAAAAAAAATCACCACAGCCAGCAAAGCTCTGTATTAAATTACCAGTGATAGATCAAAGGACAACTGCACAGCTTTGAGTAATGAAGCTTTGCATCTTTCTCTGACATTCAGAGCAAGATTTGATTTTAAAACTGAGGTGTCCAATCCCTGCTAATGGCACCTTTGAAAAACTCCAGCTGCACTAACTCTACAGTCCAGGGGAATAAAACACTCTTCTTTTTCCAGGGGAGGTCAGCAGTTAGCATGAGCATTTACATGGGAAATTCAAAACACTCAGTCTTAGTATTGCTGAGTATCGCAGGAGGAATGAACCCTTGTTTGCTCTTTCCTACAACAGTGAAAAATAGACAAAAAAGGAGAGAAAATTACGATCATCAGATGTCTCATCTCTCTACCATCCAGTGTGGGGGCTTCTGTGCCTTATCAGCTGCAACAGCACAAATACTCATGCCATTCAAAGGGAGTGCTGAAAAAATGGCAGTGTTCTATTTTAAAAAGAAAATTCAGAGCACTCCCTGACTTCCACCTTCTTATCCTCACCTGAACCACATCCATCAAGGCCCTACTGAGCTTCAAAGTGCTGGAAGGAGCCTGTTCCACTCTTTGTGACCAGACGAAGAGTTAGAAAATCCTTGTGTCAAGGGTAGTACACCAGTCGTTTCCCTCTGAGAGAGCGGCACGATAGGAGGAGTTCCAATTAATGGTCTGTGAGCATATTCTGCACCCAAAAAATGAATTAAGTGTTTCTAGGAAAGAGTCCATTTGTGCAACCACACCTAAAGTTCTTTCAGAAAAAGGATACATTACAAACTTGGCACAATCCTTTAACTGAAACTTGCTAGTTTTAGCTCTTCATTTTCCCTACATCAAAACCCAGAATAGAGCCTTCAGCTGGTTGAATTTGGCACAGTTTCATTAGTTGCAACAGAGTTGTGACAGTTCATGATAGAGGAAGACCTGTACTCAGGACTGATAAATGCTGTGATTTTTGCTGCAGGATCTGAATATTGAAGCTTCCTCCTGGCCCATCAGATGATGAACGCTGTGGAACTTAGAGATGTACCAGCATCCTTCCTGAGACCCTGTCTTCTGCCTGAGAACTGATAGATAGCCCTCGGCATCAAGTACCTTGATTGCTGTGCTCACAAGACATGTTCTCAGTGAACATGTCAGCTAGGAATTTTTTATTTATATTCTAGACATTCTCCATTTCTAGAAAAATTGCAGCCATTATGGTCAGAAAATCAAAGAATGGTTGAAGTTGGGAAGGCTGGCATTTTTAGTCATTAGAAGCAGTTTTTCTCTTGCCCACAGACAAGACCAGAGTCTGAAGTAAACTTTAAGTCACTAGACAAATTCCTTTCTTGACAGTTTTTTTTCCTTTGGATACTTGCAAGAAGTACAGAAAGGAAAGCTTAAAGTAATACTATATTTTAGACAATATAGGTTTACCGAATAATGTGCAGTAGATGAAATTATGCAAGTATGCATTTCAGTGTATTATTTACTACAGGCGATGGAATAGATTTATACAAAACTATCCCCATTTTCCTCTTTTTGCATACACATATTTAAGTAAAGACAACATGCCTGTGTATACCCATATGAAGCATGCCTGAAACATCAGCTGAGTAAACACACTTTTTTTTGGCCTCTGCTTCATCACTTTTAGGTAGGTAGTCTGTAACTATGGGATTAAGAGAAAAAAATCCTCTGCTACTGAAGTCTCTAAATCAAATTCTGTAGTCTTTCTGGTACACTTTTGGACTCTTTTTGGGGTGTGTTCCTGTCAGTTATGTGCACCTCCGTATCACTGTAGCATAAAGCAAGGAGTAAAACTTTTGCTAGTGCTGGGAATTTTCCATCAGCAGCTGAAACATGTTGCTGTTTGATTACTAAGGTAAGCTTTCATTGATGTGCAATTAGCAAAAAAAATAAAGCTTTCCTGCACCTGAGCAGTAAAGATTTTGCTACTTTTTCCAGTTTTATTTCAAGAGAAATAAGAACATTTATTCCAAAACATAATCTGTTCTTACCTTGTTTGCTTTAAAACTGTTTCAGGAAGGGGGAAAAGGAATTAAGCTTATTTAGGAAAGCAAAATATTTGTAGAGAAATATTCAACAAAGTAGACAGACATACCACAATATCTGAGTTCACAGTGCTTTCAGGAAAAAAAGTCTTACTGTGTCAAGTTTCATAGTTTTAGCCAAGTCTGGAAAGATTTAGCTTTCAAAATATGACAGATTCATCACAGACTAAACTGACCTGTCAAGGGAAATAAATTAGGTAAATTTTTGAATAAATGTAAAAGAATAAAGCTTCAATTTTTGCTTGAAACTTTAAACAAACAAACAAACAAACAAACAGTTTCTCCATGGCTGGATATTTTGATATTTGTTTCTCATTTTAAGGAACCTTGGATCATAAGAAGCAGACAGATCAGATAGATAAACTGTTCCAGGGGAACTAAATACCAAGAGCTATTTATTAGATATGGAGCACCAAGGCTTATATGGCTGGATGCAGAGAGTTCCAATTGTAACAAAACTCATTTCTGATCTGCTCTCTTGCTGATAAACTGTAATTGGGGGCTGATTGAATATGAGGAGACTGTCATTCTTTTCTACCCAGTCTGACCTAACAGCCCTGGTCATTTCCTGCCAGAGACTGGAATAGGCTTTCTCAATCACCAGCAAAATGCATTTAGCTTGCTGAGAAAAAGCTCTTGAGCAGTATCTTGAAACACTTCTCATTTATTAAGCAAAATGGAATGCAGCACACGAGGGAAGTGTTTGAAAGGTGGACCAGCATTTTAAACAGGGATTCAGCAGCAGATCATCAGCTAATCAGTGCCGTTTATTTGATTATTTTTCCAATCTCTTGTGCAAATGCTATCTCAAAGTCCTCTGACACCACTGATGGCAGCATCCTTCACAACCATGTCTCCCACTGTCAAGACACGCCAAGCAGCTCTGTACAGGCTTCTTTTATCATGCAAATACTGATGAAGCAAATAAGCAGTAGAAAACGCAGGTTTTTCTTTGGCCTTGGTCCTGGCCCTTGCTCCCATCCTGATTTAAGGCTGATGGGGAATTTCGGCTTGGACTTGCCTCTGGAGCTCCACGGGGGTTTCAGGAAGGCCTCTGTAGAGCATCACAGGTTGCCAGAAGGGTGGCCCTGGGCAGGTTACCCGGCACGCCGCCAATATGGCTTGACAGGTAGTGGCCAGCAGCCAAGAGGAATAATGTGGTGACAGGGAGGCAAACCCACAGTGGCCACTGAGCACTCCACGTGTGCAGATTCTGAGCTGCAAACACTGAGGTCCTGCTCTGGTTACACAGCCCACTCTCCACCAGCTCTTGCATTTAAAGTGTGACTGCAACTGTGTGACTTTCTTTTTGTGTCTCATGGCTGTGTTTTCACTCTTCTGCTATAACATGAGATTAACACTTGTGTCCCTCAGAAGAGAAATGTGCCTGAACATATTTTACAATGCTTTAAACCCTGTTGGAAAGTACACAGAGTCCTCCTATGACATCCAGGTCTGGAATTTGGTAAATCCTATTCTGAGGTAATCAGCTCTTTCTTCAACACAAAAACAACAGGTTGAAGACATGAGAGGCAAGTGGCATTAGCATCTCAGGATGCACAGCAGTGTGCACTGGCACTGCCTGGAGAGGTAATTTTGGGAACCTTTGTCTGCAGCTTTGGAGAATATATCTGACTTCAAATTCTCCCATGCTATTTTTCAATTCCTAAGGCCTGATACAGTGTCCTGGTTACAGGAGTAGGGTGCCAGTTTAGGACTATGTGGGTGTAACCACACTGTGTATTCTACTCCCCTCTGTCATTTCTGCTGAACTGCTAATGATGGGTCATTTTCAGGAGCTGCCCTGTGCACACCAGACACCTCAGGCTACAGACTGGGTGTTAAATGAGATAAGGAAAAAGAGGCAACCCCACGAGGCAGGGTAGTGTTTCTTTTTCTTCACACCTATGACTCAGCTGTGGTGACTCCCTCCGGGAAGCACCAGCACAGTTCCACCCATCCTGAGGGCTCATCTCTGCTGATGGGCCACAATGGACTCAATGGCACCAGCAGCAGAGGCAGCTGAAATGACTTAGACCATCAAGGACTTCCAAATATCCCATGACTCACAGGATTACATCATTCCATTGTGAAACTCCCTGCCCCAGGGGAGGTAGTGAGCATTCCCACCTGAACATAAGCATATATAATCTTTGGTTTTGGGGCCTTGGGACAACACCACTTGACAGATCCAGAGGAGGACCAGAGCTTCCACAGGACCACCGCTTTTGACAAGACTGTGACCATCACTTCAACAGGATGCAATCACCACTTGACAGGACTGTGACCATCACTGACCAACAGCGTGCCAGTTGTACTCTGACTTTGTGGGTTTAAGCCAGTTCTCCATGAATCATTGCATTTATTGTAATCTTTCTATTAAATTGTAACTCGGACCTGAAATCTCTCTTAAGGTAATTGAGTGGGGTTCATTTTTCCAGGCGGTTTACTTTTAAACCAGCACATACAACAGTTTAATTTTTACTGTACTTTTTCAATATTACTTTATGAAGAGTATTCTTCTTGTTGGCTGACCTGATCTGTGGAAAGTCTTGGATACCAGTTTTGCAAAATGACTCCCTCTGCAGAGGGTCCACATTGAAATAAAGTTTTGATTGTAACAAATTTGTTGTATTATTGTTCCACTGAGGATCACCAAAGGATCTGTCTCTCCACATAGACATGGTCAGATGGCACAAGGTCTCCTGCTTCCTCTTCACTCCCCTTTATTTGCTTTTTTGAGCCCATTTTAATAACTGGTAAACCCGTGACGCTACTTCTTACTTCACACAGCTTTGCATTAAACCTTTTATGAACCTTTAACTGCTTCACTTATGACTTTCTTGTGGTTTGAGTTTCCCGCCATGTAAAACAGCCTGCTGTTCCATCAAAAACACTCATGAAAATCCATCTGTTTCATAAAGAAACCCATTATCATTAAACACTGTACTTTCTTGTTCTGCCCTGTTATTAGGGAGACTGTATTATAAAAGCTTTATCCTTAAATCGAAGGGAAAGGCTTATTGTATTTAACTTCCATTTTCCATCTACAGCAGAGCATCATGTGTACTTATTATGCCCACAAATAATGTGTAATACAGTTTTCTTTAACAGTGCCTTATAGTTACTTATTGGGAAAGTAATTACCTAAACCTAGTGAGAAGAGGTTGAGCTGTGGCAATTTATTCACATTTTTATGCATAGCAGATAATACTTGAGCTTCCATTAGCTGCAGGAGCACAAAGAATTTCAGAAACTCAGTGTTGCGTGTGTTGTTCACTTAGACTTGCATTTTGAAGTGCAAAAAACATGCATTTTGAAGAGGAGGTATCTGATTAGACCTGGAGGGATGATCTGTATGTTTAATCATCTTGCTTAATTCTAATAAATATCATGTTGTAGTATACAATAATGTGTAAATTTTATTCAAAGATGGAAGCAAGCTGTAAGAGATGAACCCAGATTCCCTTATTATTTATAGGTGTGGACTTAAGGATGAAGAATTCATTTGGATACATCAAAAGAAAACAGGATAAATATTTACTGACACTGAATAACATATGGTCTGTTTAAGGCTTAAGATCTATAGTAGGAATGGAAGCAAGGAGTTGGAGAGCAAAAAAAGAGCACTGGGTGCTTTTTCTCCTAATTCGTATTTTAGAAATCAGACAAATCACACTATTCCCTTAAGATGTCTGATAGGAAGGACACTAACAGTTCAACAACATTCTCTGCAATGAAGACATTGAAAACTTTGTTCTCTTAAAATTGCAAGCTTGTTTTGTCATACTTGCTAAGACATGCAGGTTAAAACCATACCATGGTTTAAACAGGACCATTAAGTCAAGAATAGAAATACATATATCTCC
Organism: Pachycephala philippinensis; assembly: GCA_013397055.1. Taxonomy (NCBI): domain Eukaryota; kingdom Metazoa; phylum Chordata; class Aves; order Passeriformes; genus Pachycephala; species Pachycephala philippinensis. Next base: position 25,641 of record VWZT01006694.1, read on the forward strand.
TTCAAAGTTGTTTGTGTATGCAGATGACTGTTTGGCCTTTCAAGTCTGCCTGATTGTCCCTGTGCTACTCTTCCAATAATTAACACCTGATAATGCTATCTTCTGTGTGTGAATTAATTTGATAGGAAACATGCAGGGGCAGGAAAATCAGAAGTAATTAAAATACTATTTTTTACTATCAGTAGCTCTATGGGAGATCAAGCTGCAGGTTGACCTCATCACCTCAGAGGTTTTCAGTAACTTCAAAAGAAAACATGTATACTTACCCAGTTTATATTAAAACACCCAAAGCTTTATCACACACACACAGACAAAATTCAGTACACAAAAGAAAAGAGAAGTAATAGTCACCATCAACACTTTGTATGGACACAATATGAAGTAAAAAGGGGGATAAAAAAGGTGTAGCTGTCACATAACAGCTCCAGTATACAATGAAAGAAAACTCTGAAAAGAGCAATAAAGAAAAAGGCTATGTGTACTTGGTAACTTCAGAAGGTGGTGATGCTGAGAATTATGTGCATAAAACATACCTCCCAAAGCAGCACAGCTATCGAAGAGAAAACACAACACCAATTAAATGAAATTGCCTGTGCAGGCAACAACGCAAGATTAAAAGCACAGCTTTTTCTGTCTCTAGACAGGAAAGTGAGTAAATATATATCTCAGAAGACCAGGTGGTTGGATAAAACCTAGTCTCTCCTGAAGACATGCTTCCGATCCACTCTGCTCAAACCTTAATCCTTTTTCTAAACAGTTCTCCCTTGTCCTGATGCCCTTTCATTTCAAGAGCATCCTTCAGCCCCCTGAATATATGTTCTAATACAAAAAGTTGGTTTTATTCATTGTTCTTGCAATGAATTGTGAGCATTGTGTTTTCATACAAAGGATGTGAGGTACCTTGCTGTTTAAAACTTTTATCTGGTTTGGCATTAAGGAATTAATTTGTGTTCTAATCCAGTTGCTTCTTGGTGGCTGACTGCCCTTTGCTGTGGTGGAACAATAGATCAAGACAGTTGCACACCTACAGCTGAATTTTTTTCATCCAAGCAGTGTCAGCTTATGAAAAAATGATACTACTGTTATTTAATGCCTCATACCCCCTCATATAAAACATAGTGTGAAGCTGCCAGAATTGTGTTCTAAAACAGATTAACAACAGCACTTTTCTTGGTACGGACACCTAACTCTGAGGTGAAGTTTTTGGTATATGGAAAATGCCAGAAATCCAGGCCATTTTTAGGCAGTGATTTTCCATTTGGTAAAACTTGAGTGTATCATTTGTTCTATTATTTAATTATTTTTTAGTTTTTAACTTCTAAATGAAGGAGGCTTTTAGGTACACATAACCATAGAGAAAGTCACCATTAAAACCTAGATCAACCCAAATACTCACAAGAGGAACTGAGTGATAGGAAATGTCGTAGCATCAAAACTGATATACGTATTGGTAAAATTATATAATATCTATCTATCTATCTATCTATCTATCTATCTATCTATCTATCTATCTATCTATCTTCACNTATCTATCTATCTATCTATCTATCTATCTATCTATCTATCTTCACATGTTGAACATGTTTCATTATATATTTTATATTTTTGTACGTACAGCATATCTTGTTGTACATAATTTTTTTTGGGATGGGAGAGTATGATGGAAAGCTCTCTGCACATTAACTGTCATTTCGGAATGACTCTAGAAAGCAATCCCTTAAATCTCCAGTGATATCTTTCTGACAGGCTTATAATCTCTGCAAATTGATGGTAAAAGCAGTGATCAAACCTGTCAGGAATTCTGGCTCTCACAGCTCTAATTTGAAGGAGCATGTAACATGCTGAAGGTAACTAGGAAGCTGCAAATAGCTTGTTAAGCATCACCAATAAAATACAGACTGTAGTGATGCACAAGTGTCTGCCAGAGCTTAACACTGCGCGTGACTGAGAAGATTAGACCATTTTGCTGCCTTGCTATCTTACCAAAAGGATTTAGGATTCCTTATCTAGGGAATCCTTATCTAGGATTGCCTTGCTGTCTTACCAAAATTGAAAGTCACTGCAAAAGGAATGGAGGACCTGTGTAAAAAACCAGTAATTCATGCTGCTGACCTTCCAGCCCAGACAAATTCTCTTGGCCCTACAATTTGGAGGGGCAGTGACAGCGTGTTGCTGTGGGTGGACGCTGCATTGCCTACAAAAGCTTCTCTGCATGCAAAGCCCTGCTGTGTGCTGTACTCCTTGTCTCTCCAGTGGAAGCACCACACATTAGACCTGTTCTGCTCTGGCCATGACCATGGTCCCTGGCAGGATGCCAGGGAAGCAAGGGAACAGGAGCTGTCTTGAGAAATCCTAGATGGAGGGTACTTCACTGCACTGCATTAAAGGTCTGAGAGATGCAGATGTCTTGGCATGTGACCAAGTAATTAAGACAAAATCAAATACAGAAGATCTGACAGGCTCAAAGTAATCTGCCTAGATGTCATAAGAAATCTGTCCATTTAATACATCTGTGTAACGCTGAAAATTTAGAGGAGTCTTGAATACATTTTTAGCCCAATATCTGGGTTCACAAGGCATTTGCTTATAGAAATGTCACTAGGACAAAACCTAATGTCTTTTTGCAGCTTCATATAAGCATAAAGGAGGGGCAGGCTCTATTTCAGTATGTGCTAATAACCCTGACGGGAGCCTTGTCTGAGCCTGCACCACAGAACTTGCTCCATGTCCCTGGGTGTGGGAGTCTCATTTGGGCTTGGGCCTGGGAATGCCGTCTGTGCCTGAGCTGAGTTAGGGATGTCTGTTTTCCCAACTCTGTCTCCTGCATGGGCCTTAGACATACTTCTGGGTAATGTGTTTCCTGAATGGACCCCAGGCTTACATTGTGGCACGTCTCCAGTCCTGCCTTTGGCCATGTTGGCAGGATGGAATTTGGGCCCACATTGCAGCTTGCCTTCAGTCATATCTGTGGCATTATCTCTTTTCCTCCCGACTGAGCTCCGTGTTGTGTCTGAGGCTGTTGATGGACCCTGTCACTAACACCTGGCTCTGCATGATGTGCACAGCCTCTGTGGGACTGTGGGATGGTGTGTGTTTTGCTGAGGTTGCCCTTGCTGTTCCTTTCTCTGCACCTTCAAAGCTTTGTGTACAGTTTAAGTGCAGCATATGTCAGGGTTTGCACCCACATCTAGTCTGATAGCATAGGCAAATTATATTTTGGCTACCCAAACAGGCAGTTAGAAATGTAAGCTGGCCATTTGAGTGCCCTTGGCTAGTCATTTGAGTATGCAACATTCAGTAGTTTGTGGAAGATTTGCCAAGGTCCTTGAAACTTGAACAGTGGGGGTTGGGACTGTTGTCTCTGCTGAACATGGAAGATGGAATACTTCCTTTCAGTAATGATTTTCTTTTCTCCTTGCAGTTTCATGCTGTAATTTCTGTGTTGGAACAGTGCAAGGCATAGTGTACTAGCTGTAGTTCCCACAACACCCAGACTCTACCCCTTCCTCATGGCAGTACTCTGATATTTGCAATTAGCAGGCACTATAGCAATCAGCTGAGCTCTTTGAACTAAAAAGCTTCTCATAAACAGAGTGAGTTTTAAGTCAGTCACAGGCTCCAGACTGTGTCAGGATTTACTCATGCAAATTAAGAGATCACACCACAGCGGGTAGTAGACAACATGGGAATAGTCTCTTTAAATTTTGAGAACCCAAACTGAGGAACCAAGGGCTGTAGATGGAAACTATAAAAAGACCTATAGGAATAAAACTGTTTTATTTAGCTTTTAAGTGTTTTATCTAATTTCAGGCTGAAGTGACTTTCCCTGCTTCTTCTTGGCACTCTCACATGACAGTGCTTGAGTGTTTGGTATATCAATAACTGAAGAAGGCCTTCAAGAAATACATTGCATATCTGGAACTTTCTATGTTCACATGCTTTTGTAACAGAAAATTAAGTTTCTAACCATATTTTTTCCTTTTGTGAGCCTGCAGTCTGGAATACTTCAGTGCCACCAACAGCTTCAACTTTCTGTTTTAAAGATGTTTCTGCTGTAAGAATGTTGAAACAAAGCTCTGTTTTGAGAAAATTTTGGTTTAAATCTGAATAGTTTGCTGCAGATAACCCGTCTTTGGGCTTAGTCTGTAACCCCCACTCCCATTGCAGCCTCCATCTTGGTGCAGCAGGGCTCTGGGCTGCCAAATTTACACAGCCCCTTCTCGGTGGTTCTTGTCTTCTTCTGTCCCCTAGTGAGTGGAGTTCCCCAGATCCCCACTGTGACGAGGTTATCTGCTGAAGCCCCATGGACCAGGTCCTGAGCTGGCTTTGGAGGACAGCCCCACCTTGATCTGGCAAAGGCAAATAGTTTGGCTGCCATCCATCGCCCAGGGGTGATCCTTCGTGAGTGCGTGAGATCATGGCAACTGTTTCCATACATCCTTATAAACCTTTCATCCTGACAAGAACTAATGGGCAAGAAAGTTAATAAATAAATGAAATCTACTTGCTCTGAGTTTGCCTATAATTCACTAATTTCCAGACACTGAATTCAGGAAGCCTAGTGGTCTCCAATATCCCTAGGTGTAACACCACCGAAGAACATTTTTGCGTAGGTATGTAGGGACAGATTGCTATTTTAAGCAATTAGGGTTGGAAAATTTGGAGCAAGTGCTAGCTCTCTTAATCTTTTTATCCTGGCTCAACTCATCACTGACAGTTGCATTGCAGGCATGAGGAGCGAACTGGGCAAATCCAATTTATGAACCCTCAGAGCCTGATTTCAAAGGACTCATGGAACAAGAATAATCACTACTGATGAGGCATTATAACTTACACATACTCCTTCGTTCTCTTTCAGCAAACTTTTTTTTCACCAGACAGACTCCAATATATAAGATAAGTCAGAACAGTGCTGAACCAAGTCAACAGGAAGAGGCAAGTATTCTGCAGTAATAGGTTTCTTTTGTGGGGAGAAAATTCCCTTGCCATGGTACATTATTGTTTTCATCCACTCCCCTCTCTTCCTTCCCATTTCCCCCTCTTCTTTTTCACTTCCTGTTGATATTTGGAGGATTTACAAGGTTATTTTATATAACTTCTCTTTTTTGAAGGGGGAACTGAGGCACCAAGTCAAACTGAAGATGATATCAAATTGCCCCTGTTAACTCTTGGAAAGGTACTGCCTGTGTCTAGGCCACAGATTGCAAACCAGTTATGTCGGGAGACAGTCTAAAAGGAACACCAGGTCTTCAGTCCTGTAAAACTTTGAGACTAACATTGGTGTCTGCAGAGCACAGATGACAAACAGTGACACGACATGGAAAAAGAAGATAATCACTGGAAAATTGTTTCTCATGCAAGTGGTACTTTGGTACTGAAGAGCTATTCCATGACTGCAAATGATGTTTTGAGAGGCAAAATTAATAAATAATTA
>VWZT01006695.1:21673-39129 GCA_013397055.1 Pachycephala philippinensis
TTTCTGATACATCTCATCCACCACCCTGGGATTTTGCTCGTTCCTGCCGTTCCAGCTAGCAGTTTCCAAGGTTCCTGTTCCAGCTCATTTCGCTATCCAGAGGAGCACTGAGACTGCCTCCCCTGTGGGTTTGTGAAGCAAAGCCCCTTTTCCATCCCCTCCCGACTCGGCCAGGCCACCATTACCGCGTGGTCTCCGCGCTCGCGCCACAGCGCCCCCTGCCGGAGCGGGGGAATCATCGCACCCGCCCTGCCCAGCCCGAAGCCAACAGCGCCCCCTGCCGGCTGTGAGCGGAACTGCACCGAAGGGGAAATTGCTTAAAGAGCTGGAGGAGAGTGGGTTTGGGGTTTCTGGGGTTTTTTGTTTTGCTTGTTGTTGCTGCCATTGTTGTTGTTTGTTTGCCTTGTTATATACATACATAGCAGTAAAGAACTGTTATTCCTTTTCCCATACCTTTTCCTGAAAGTCCCTTAATTTCAAAGTTGTAATAATTCAGAGGGAAGGGGATCATATTCTTCGTTCCAAGGGAGGTTCCTGCCTTCCTTGGCAAGACACCTGTCTTTCAAACCAAGACATTTACCTACTTCCTTTTTATGTTTGGACTTGCAGTTGTAAAAGACTACACTTCTCTATACCTGTACCAGCTGCTGAACTGAGACAGTGAACAAACAGTTAAAAGACAAAAATGAAAAAAAATACACAGTTTTGGAGCTTTTAAATTTCAGACAGAATGTAAGAGAAAGTAAATGTTGGTTCCAGCTTTATAAGAACATATTTTATATATCTATTTAATAAGGGATTTTTCCTCTGTAAATCCCCTTAAAAATATTTCTATTTGCTCAACAAAACTGTTCTATTTCAGGTGCTGTGGAGATTCTATAATTTATAAACAATAACACTAAAATCAAATAAACTTTGTTAGTTGATTTACACATAAATGTGCCTCAGAGACTTGAAAGAATTACATCTGTAGTAGTCAATATCATGGGTAGGAGTTTCCCAACCAGAATTCTAAACAATCATTTTTTTCTACTTTTCCACCAGCTTTCTACTTCAAAATCTCAAAAGTCACAATTCAGCTATTTTCCTAATTCTTGTAAGAAAAAGAGTTTGAGAAAGAGATGATTTCAAAGGAGGGAAGTTATGGCATGCATATACCGAGATATACTTGACATCATGCTTTATGTCCTTCCCTCTTCTGTTTCATTTTGGTCTTACTGTCAAAAACTAACTTCCAATCTTCAGGAAGTTCAGAATTTTGTCAACACTTATCCACTGATGACTCTCCTTTCTTGAAACAAAATTCAACTAAGGTTAGAAAATCGAACCCCCCGCCCAAACAAACTATGTATTTCTTCCATTCAGAATATGCTTTGTAAGGGCAGAGGGGACTGTTTTTGATGGGCTGGTTGGCTTTAATTTATAAATAGTTATTTTACCTATACAACAAAAAACTAATAAAGCATCAAGTTGCCCTTAAAGTAAGAAAGATAATTTTCTTCTTTCTTATGGTGCTGTATTTCAATAGAAACACCTATAGGGAATTCTATAGCTTAACAAAGATGTTGAATATGGATACTAGAGGCTCAACAAAATTTAATTCAGAATTGTTTGACATTTAACAAGTGTCTCCCTGAAAATAAGATATATCTGCAAGCTACAGCTGAACAGATCTTCCTAATTGAATCTCTTAATTAGCAAAACAGTATTCAGTTCCTATAATCTAGCATAACTATTATTTTACCAGCTAATCAAGCTGAGTTGTTTAAACTGGAGCACAACTGCAGAATCCAAATAGTCTTTCTTTGCACATGGATTTCTGTGCAGATTCTTCATTTCTGCACTTTTCTTTCAATAACAAATTGGATTTGCATGTGCTTTGGGAGCAAGAAATTTAAATTTTAGCATAGATCTTAAATGATCTGTGCAAATAGTGATCACTTATCATAATAGACACTCCAAGTGAACAAAAGACTCCTTGTTATAGCAATTGCACTACAGATGGTAGGCAAAGTTTATGATTTGTGTACTGGAGACATTTCCTCTGGAAAGAGTTCTGATCAGCATGATTACTGCATTTTCCCATTAATTTCGAGGACTTCCAGATCATTCAGAAGTGCCATAGATAAAAGGATACTGCATTAGAAAGATTGCCAGCTGTAAAGTAGATGTATACTATAGTGCATCACATTGTATCTCTGTGTATTAAAATCATAGAAAAGTGACTGACATGTAACACACATGCCCAATATAAAATTTACATAATTTATGAAAACTTAATCTTATGATGAAAATATAATGAGTCTTTGAGGATGTAATTGTTTTATCACTCATGCAGTTCAAATCCCGCTCTTCAAATTGACCCTTAGCATCCATTCTGGAAGACAGAAGCAAATAATAATTTTGCTGATAATAAAGTGTCAGCCAGAAAAAAAGGACATTTGTGAATGTGCTTGACATCTTAATCCCACAGATCATAGGGCCACTTTAAAAATATATTAAAAATTGAAACTACAGTAGTTAAGAAACATAACCTACTTAGAAAAGATAATATAATGGATTTGTTGGGAGACATCAGGATTTTAACCAATAGGAAATCAAAGGGGGAAATTATGGTCATGGACGAAAACGGTTATCATTAAAAATAAATGGTCTCATCTTCACAAAGAACATTCTCGCCAGATTTTCTTTAGTAGGTAAAAACCACCCTAATTCCACCAGATTTCTGCACATTTATCATGCCATCTGACCTTAGTAGCTTTCCAAACCATGTGACTTCATTCACTTTTTCTGTTGGAAACTGTCCCTGCCTTATGCTCTTTCCTGAATCATCCCTGAAAGTTGTTTGAAAAAGTGTTTTTTTGGAAACCCTATCAATGACTGCTAAAAGTGACCCAGGAACATGCTACGAGAACTGTTTAATTTAACAGTACAGGTGTAGCCAAAGTCATTACAGTAACAGACTAATTTCTTATAATTTTCTCCAAATTGAAGCAAGCAGAAGAAAAAAGATAGAATACAAGGTTCAAATATTTTCATTCAAAAGCAATTGTTAATGGCAAAAATCTGTAAAATTGGTAAGCCTAGAAGAAAGGTGCTCTGGGACTTCCTTGGCTTTATTGAATAGGCAAAGGAGAAAATTCCATTAATATTCTAAGACAGAGACTCAAAGCCTCCTAGTCTCCAGACGGTGTAACTCTGCAAGGGTTAACAGAGTTTTAGTCATCTCCAGCATTCCAGCATATCTGTCTCTTTGAGATATGCAACATAAATAAGCCTGAAGGCTATTCCAAATTGCATCAGCCAGATTAGTGTCTCAAATATTAATTTATAACTGAGTACTCCCAGTTAGATTCTTACTTTTTATTTAACCGATCAGAACCCTCTTTGCAGTGAAGAAAGAAAAAGGAAAAAAAAAATATAATCAACTAGGAATCTATCAATAAATGCATATTTGGTAATTGTTAAAACTAGTGGTGAAGGTTTTTTGCACCAGTGGCAACTAGTTGCAACAACTTACTCATTGACAAACCCAGGAAATTTTTGAAGCATTATTACTCTCAAAAAAAAAAAAAAAAAAATTTAAAAAACCCCACAATCTTCAGTACTACTAAGGAGGAAAATGCACCTAGGTTCTTCGTTTTCTAAATTTCCGTGCTGTCATGACCTTCAAAATGACAGACACATCTGAAGTCTATTTAATTCACCACCATTTGACATGCCCAGTCCTTATTTACTGATAGGAATTCTTCAGACATCTACATACAAAATATAGAGGATTTAAATGATTATAGAAGCTAATCTTTTCATAGGCAAGCAAACAGATAAAGGGTAAAACACAGACTAAAACTCTCAGAAGCAGTACAATATCAGTTGCCAAGAGTGAAGGATCTCCTGAGATTCCATATGTTAAGTGTTACCTGGACTTGTGGTACTGCTTGTAAAGTTACATTATAAACATTAGTAGACTACACATATACAAAAAGGATTCATTGGGGAAATAATGTAAATATTGAGAGAACATTTTTTTCATCTTTACTTAGACAAAATTCCCAATTACATTAGTGGGGAGGAACATACAGGTATATTTAAGCACTGAGGATAAAGATTATCAGACCAGATGTCTGGGAAACTTACTATCAACACAGCTCACATTAAAAGGGAAAGCAATCAGGAAGAATAGATCTGATTAGAAGAGAAACCTTCATCAAGTCACAAAAAAAAAGTTGCACCTTTGATAAAGCAAGAGAGTTGCTGAAAACGACATGTAAAACTAAAAAAGAAAAAAGCCAAACAGAGTCTCAGTTAGTTGCAGGAATACATCTGTGCTGTTGTATACATTTCAACTTCAGATAATAAATATAACATAGCTTCTCCCATGCTAACTTCTTCTGTATGCTGATTTAACTGAGAAGTGAATATTCAGGGTGAAGAAAAGCTACAGGAAAACAAGGCTGCTGGATGAAAGATGAGCAGGCAGTGCCCAGTTAGATCACAGTAACCCAACAGAACAGTTAACAAAATTCTGTTAGGACAAAAAATTATTTCATGATTGGCACAAAGTGTATGTACTTAATTCACACTGTCCTTCAATCTGCTGGGAAGTGTTTATTAAAAGTACAAACTGAGAAATACAAAACTTGTTGTGTGAATTGACATCTTGGAGATTCTAAAAATCAAACTACCCAGAACTGAGGATTCTTGTCAACAGAGATACAGTTCACAAAGCCCATCAGATAGGTGGAAAGAAAATGCCAGTTCTCAATTGCCTAATTTATTCAAAACCCTTTACTGTAATACGCTTGAGTCATCCATACTGCAGTGCTTCATGCAATCCTGTCCTGGAATCTTCAAAGAATGGCAAAGGCCTGATTTTTGTCAAAACTTCATTTAAAAATTTTTTTTTCATGCACTTAGGTTTCTTTTTTCTTCATTGAATTGTAATACCACACTTACTTCAGAAAGAAAATCCCCCTTTATATTCAAAAAGACTCACAGAATTCTTTGTTAATTGAGAGATTGAATTGATTGGTTGTTCTTTGGGGTTGAATAATTAGATAAAATGATTATTTAACAGTGTAGGGAACAATCCTCTACTGATCCCTCGAGGGACATACTAGGTGACCTAATTGGTCTTTTGCAATTCTCTTTTCTGTTTTAATGTAGCTCTGCAAGACTACAAAACCTAATGAAATGTATTTGAAACAAACAGATTTAAATTGGTCCTGTAGCTTTTCAATAGATCACATCTCATTATTAAAGGCATATTTCTGTCTTTGATATGCTTGAAGGTATGTTGTTTTTACTAACCAAGTGTTCTGCCAGTTGATGGGGGTGATTTAAAGAATACAGACACCAATGGAAAGAATGGCCTTATTTTACTATGAATATAAAGGCAACACAGAAGTAAAATGGTACAGTCAATAAAACTACATGCTTGGCTTTAGCAACAAGCAAAAGTAAGCAAGGCAATGTACCTACTCCTTATTATGCAAGAGAAAGGATAGTGATTGAGAAAGATCAATCACCAATTGCCTGAATACTTTACCGTCCGCAGTCACTGGGGACCTGGAGAACCCTTCCTGACAATTGGGAAATTCCTACGCGGTGCGTCCATCCGTAGGTGAGGTCTCCAAATTTGCCCTGAAAGTGGGTCCAGCTTTTATAGGCCCAAATCAGTAAGTCAAAGTAGTCAGAAGTTTTCTCTTCACCCTTATATCAGTCAAAATTAAATTACTAGAGAGTTAACACTTTTCTGCAACTTTTCTCGGTCTCAGTAATTTTGCTTACAGATTATGTTTCCTCCTTCTTTCATATCTAATTTAAGCTAATAGCTTCAAATTATAAACAGATAAAATCCACACAAAAATGGAATTAATGTTTTGAGATGCCTGATGGTATCTTAAATGTATAAGATCAGTTACATTTTAAATTATGAAAGGTTTAAATACAAAGACAAAGGTTTGGGGATGTAAACTCATGAAAAAGGTAATTTAAAGAAAAAAGCTTGCACAGGCTAATAACATGCACAATAGGGTGTAAGTTTAGACCTGTGAATCTGGCATATTTATACATGCATTCTGACCTGGAAAAGCTTTTTGTTAAAAGAATGAGAATAACAGCTTTAAAATTTCAGCTTTGTTCAGAGCTCCAGCCTTAGTAATGCTGCAAGAATCCAAAGATCAAAAGAACCAATGTTGTGTGAATTGGACATTCAGCTGACATAAATCAGGACTGATCTGTTTAAAACAATGAGACTACTGAGCTACACCAGCTGTGGATGTGGCCTAATGTTTTTAATGCCACAGAACAAGTTACTCTGTGCAGCATTCTAAACTGCATCCAGTGTATTGATGGCATGCTTGTCTGCATGGCCGGAGTATTCGTGCTGGGCAGGCTGCTTTCTAAGCAGAGAAAGCAGACTCCAAGCTGGGAGCAGGCAGAGTACTCTCCTGTCCCTGTCACGATCTGGACTCAACATGCTTTCCAGCTGACATGGGCAAATAGCAGCTATACTGCTGTGGTTTTTTTCCTCACCCTGTTCCCTGTCTGTGCCTGAGTCATGTCTGGCAAAAGTGGAAGGGGAAAGAGCAGTGCCAGTTTGATAGAAATTCACAATGGTCACCATAATCTCCTCAGATGCATGACGGAAAAAGGTTGATGTCTTTATGGATCAGCCTGCTATCTTTCCTGGACTGCCTTCCTATGACTGCACATGCACACATTATAAAATGGAAAGTGAATCATGACACTTTTTTGAAAATAATATAAATGGAAGTGGGCTTTTTTTTTTTTTCTGAGGTGATTTTGGAAATATCTAGGGGGACAAAGATAGTACCCTGTTTTGGAATTCTGTATATAGCTCTCTGGCCATCTACTGCTCACACTACCAGGGATTATGAAGATAAAAATAGGCTGTCAGGGTTCTCAAGAGCTGCCTAATTTGTCCTTTTCTGAAGCAAGATGGATATTGTCAGCTAGAGAGAGGAGACCTGTTATCTTTAACTTTTTTAATAAAGAAATACAAATGTGAAAGCTGCTGTCTTTTAGGCAATATGAGAAAATAATTTGCAGATCTTGCTGACAGAAGGTTTTCGGTAATGGCCAGCCAAAATTTCATTATGAAATTACTACTAATACCTTCATGATCATAGAGAACAAGCTTTTGCCTTTCCTATTTGTCTGCTCTTTTCCCACTGTCAATATTTTCTTCTTGAGGATGAGCAAATCTTAATTCTCAGGTTTTCATCACAAGACTAGGAAAATCTGATAATTTTCTTTGGTGTCCATTACACTGGTGTCTTTCTCTAAAGACATCTTTTCAGACACAGAGCACAGAAATATGTATGAGAGATCACTTTGTAAATTCAGCAAGCTTGTACATAGACCTTACACATGTCCCCTTTTGCAAAAGAGTTACTTTACTGAGGTATTGTACTTGAGATTCACTGCCTCTCTAAAATCCTTTATTTAAATCAGCTGCCTACAAGTTTGTTTTGCTCATTGCAATTATCCCCACTGATTTCTTTTTTTTTTTTATTTATCAGTTTTCCAGTTTGATAGGACAGATTTGAATTCTTATCTTGTCCTAAAACTTACTTACAGTCCTTTATATCTTGCTACTGCAAAGGTAGTAAGACTAGTGAGGAATTGTTGGTACAGAAGGAAAATTTCAAGATTTGAAGCTGTAGGAAAAGGGATACCAGATTTCTTAGAAACATTGCTCAGAGGGGAGTTACTGAGACTGTGAGTCTTTTGCATTTTTTGTATTTTAGATGAATAAAGCTGTCATCAACCAAAANAATAAAGCTGTCATCAACCAAAAACCTATTCTTAGAAGGGAATCTAGAGCCTATTTCAAGATGAAAAATGTTTGGTTGCTTAAATCTTGCACAAATAAGCATGTATTCTGAGAAATTACTGCTTTCTATGTTACACCAACATTTTTACTCAATTATCAAGATTTCATATGTCGATTCTATATGGGTATAGGGGCATACAGCCCTATATATCACAGTCCATTCACAGTCCATTTTGTCAAGTGTATTTTTATGGGAAGAGATAGGATGGAATTGCACTGTGGGCTGTGGGATGTGCCTGCAGAATGCCATGACAGGACAAAGAAGCACATGGCGGCACAGAGAGGCTTGTCTCCTCAGGGCCCTGGGGGCAGGAGCCTGCCAGAAGCTGACAGGCAGGTGACCCCAAACAAGGACATTTAGAAAGTGTGCTGCTGACATGGCAATGTGTGATAGGTCGTGTAAGTGTATTAAACCATCTTGGCTCTTTGAATGAACGATTCATTTTCCCTGCCAGACTGGGTCCGTGTCTCAATCACTGGCATATTTTAACATTTCAGGTTTGTTTTTTGGTTTGGTTTTGTGTTTGTAAATTTACAACAATGACATGCATAGCTTGGTATACTTCTTGGAAAGGTAACAGTCAAGATATAACTGTTGCAATTTGTTTTGAAAAATAGCTTGAAAATAGAAATGGAAAAGAACTTTCTTCCAAGTAAGGTGACAGTGTGAAAATTAATCATTCTGCAAGGGAAATTTTAGAATTCTGAATTTAGATTTTTTTAAAAAACTATTACTATATTTCTGTTAAATAACTTAAATTTCACCAATACCACTAACTGAGGCTTTATACAGGTTTTGCACCTATGTGGACCATAGGTATCAGGATAACATAGCCTGAAAACAAGCATAATTTTACTTAATAAGCTTCATGTCTATGCAAAAGCTCTTTAATTTTGTGGAATTGCATTATATATGAAAGATTAATAAATTCATTTCATCAAGAGCTTAAAGGAAGAGCAAAAAATATGAGTTTCTTTAGATATGTAACTATTCATCTTCCTCCCTATTTGTTATATTAGTCAGAGCTAAACCCAAACATCTGCCTTTTCTTCATTAAGCTCAAAGCTAGATTTGAAACAGAATGCTTTCACTACAGAAGGTCTATTTTCTTTATTCTGTTGTTTACTAAAATGGAAGGGTAGGGGAATCAGATGCTATTAGTACTGCTAAAATGATCTAAAAGCTTCCAGGGAAGCATCTAGCAGTTTCCAAATAAGACATTTTTCATACTACTGAAATAATGGAAGAGGAAGTTGAGAAGCTTTAACTTTTTGAGTCCTTTGGCAGTGTACAAAGAATAATTCCTATAAACAAGAAATATAATGTTTCTCAACATGCGTCCTGATCTGCAACCATTATGTTAATAAACACAGCTAATCAGTTTAATGTGCTCAGGGTGAGACAAGCAGTGAATACCAATACAGACATAAAAAGAGAGGAATCTTTTTTACCATTTTTTCTGTGCTAGGGCAAACCTGAAATCCATCTGTGGTTGATGAATACAGATTCAGAAAAAAATTCTAGAGAGACATTTCTCACATTAAGAAAAGTACTACATCATATAATTTTTGAGAGACATTTTGTATTTTTAAAAAAGAATGCAATGTCTTCATTATGTAACTGGAAGATGCTAATGTCTCTTTTCACACAAAGCCATTTTTACTGAAACTTGTCAATGTTTAATAAATAACAACTAGAATTTCATTTTGTCAGAGGAAATTTAGAAGAGCTCTAAGCTGGGGTAATTTTACCTTACACTGAGCTCTTACTTGCTTGTACTGGCATGAAAATATATCCTCAGCCTTCTCTTCTACCTCTTAATTTTCTATTTTTAGTTTATCTTTTCTTGAGAACTGTTATATCACTGGAATTTTGAAATTACCTTCTGCGGGCTGGTGACTGGAGAAGCTGATCACAAATGCATAGGTACATTGTTACTGAAAAAGCTTGTACTATTTTTCAATTTTTTTTAAAAAAATTTAAGTCTTCAACTTTCTTTTTTATCTCATTACCTGGACTACTCCACATTCAGCTGAGGGGATAAAGCATGCATAAATATCATCATCAGATTCTGACAAACACTGCTGTGTTTTCTCTCTTGTACTCTAAAATGAAGAGAGCTGCAGTACATTGAATTTCTGTACTGTTTGAGCAGATAGTCTTAATTTTTACATCTTGGTGATGTGCTGAGGCCTAAGCAACAGGTCTCAGCCAGAGCTGACTTACAAGATGAATCCTGGGCACTGTGAGAACACCATTAGTATTATTTAGCTAAAAATAGATTACAAAGACACTTATGCTAGCTCTGTATAACCTTGTGCAGTTATCTGCAAAAATTGCATCATTTTAAGAAACTTTTACAACTGACATGAATAGAGGCTTGTTTGTAGGGTATTTTAGGGGAAAACGCTCCCAGCTGAGGTCTGGGCTCTGGCCAAGGCATGGCCCCTGCTGGTCAGGATGTGTGCCATCAGATCCCGGAGTTTCTGTGCTAAAATATAATCAAGTCAATCATATTTGGGATGCCCTACCCAACAGATAAGACTCATGAATACAACTCTTAACACTGTCCATTCTTTTATAGCCATTTGCAAAACATGCCCAGTTTGATTTCAAGAATGACAAGTCATGTACCTGCATTTCTTGGCCCATGGGGATAGATATTAGCAATATGCTTTACAGACTTGTTAACTTCTCTGGCTTATGTGAGATATGGTTTATTACTGGATATTTGGTCCTTGCAACACACACGGAACCCATACCTGTAACTGCTGAGGATGTTGAGTTTGCAAGAAGAACCAGAGCCATAATGTATTCTTTTATAGTGGTGAAAGATAAGTAAGCTGTGAAGAAACCTGAAATATTACAAGTTTTTGAAAATACCAGGTATGCAGATGTGTCTTCTATGCATAAAACTCCTCTATAGTGTAGAAACACTGCAAAAGAAATCAGCAAATAAAAGTGGCTAATACTGCAGAAAATTTGATAGGCTATGCCATTGAATTATTTAGAAATAATATTCAGATGGGTGTCAAAATGGGACAAATAGAAAGGAACATTACAATATGTGCATGAATTAAAGGATAGATTGTGCACATAGACCCACTCCCGATCTCAGGTCCTAAGCCTATGTGATACGTAAACATTAATTGTTCCTATATTCTGGATATCCCCATGTGAAGTGGGGAAGAGCATGAAACAATGTTCAGTCCTGAACTATATTCTTTTCAAGCCATTTTGGCACTATCAAACACTTTTTGGAAGGATAAGGAATATGACAATTTTCGCACTGAGGAGGAAGAAAGGAAGGTGCTCTAAACTAACCTGAGCACTTGAAAGGGAAAGGAATATAAGCGTCTTGATGTAGTTCGGATGTTAATTTATAGTTGAAATGCTACTTCATAGTTGGGTTGCTATGAAATAGAGACATTAGAGTCTATAGAATATCAGTTGGAGGACTATTTTATAACCGTGCAATATCCAGAGATGGCAAAAACAAAGGAAGATTGCTGAAAAGTTTCTTCTGATAAGACTATTGCCAGACAATAGATCAACATTTCTGAAAAAATAAAATTAGTTCCTCATTCACTCAAATAATTTATCTGCTGCTTTTTGAGGCTGTGCTCTGTTGTTCTATATTCATGTGTCCAGCTTTAACTTTCTAATCATATTGCTGGAGACAGAAGTGCTTTGCAGAAATTGGAGTGCCTACAGGTCAGCAGTAGCAATGTAAGTTTTGCTTACTGCTCTGTTTAACAGGTGTTAATAAAATACATTTAAATGGAAGAAAGATAAGCCAATAGCATATATGTAAGCCAATAGCTCATTCTACACTATTAGGGTAGTAGTGTTTGGTTCTCTAAAAGCAAGCAGTACTGCATAGCTTGCACACTCATAGGCAGGACTTCAAATGAACACCACCTGAAATGACATAATTAACTTCCATTACCCTCACCACTATTATTCGTAAACAATTTTATATTTATAAACATGAAGATTATAGAAATAGCTGAGTAGATCATAGCACCAGCAAAAGGCTGACCATCAAGTGTTTTTCCACATCTCTCCATAGTCATTATGTTTTTAATGGCAATAAAAGGGTTCTCACCCTAAAAGCTATTTTATTTAGGGATTTCCATGAAAACAGGTAATCACTAAAACAGGCCACAATCAGATACATAAGATCCTTCTGTGTAACCAGTCACTCAGCCCAGCAGAGAAATTATGGCATTAAAAGTGTAGATCTGTTCACAGCTATGAATGTCCCACCAGTAACTGCTGTGAATGCTGGATTTGCATAATTAGTACATGCTAACTTTGACTTTGTGTTTTGGGCCACATTTATAAAGATTATTTAAATTTTCACAGTTAGACTTATATGGAAAAGAAATACATCCAGAAAGACTGTTAGGGCTGCTTTCACCTGAAGGTCTTGATTCTGCAAAGAGATAAACTCATGACTTATTTTAAGTCTCAATAATTTCTGCAAGATCAGCTGATTTACAGAGATGAGTTTTTTCTGTGTTTTTTATCATCTTATATCATTTCTTTGAAGCTGTGTAAAAACAAGCATAAAATATTTCTCACTAAAACAACATTCTCATCTGAAAATGTCAAATAATTATTCCAAATACCGTTGAACAGCAAGCCTTTCTTATCTACAGAATACTATTCCATGTGGAAAATTAGGCTGAAGTACTGTTTTATGTGTGACCAAAGCTCTATTTTTAAAGACAGCTAGGTTCCCAATCTATTATTTCTGTTTTCAGTAAGAGGTCATGTTAGTAAATTTTGAAAGAAAAGCTATATAACATTCTTGGTTCCCAAACTTTTTACACTTCTCATTTTCTGCCTAATACACTTCAGGTCTGAGTGCTGGCTTTATGGTGCATTTTCATACAATGATCTTGTTTGGTTGGGTTTTTGGGTACTATTTCTATTCTCTGCTTTTCATTCTACTTGTCACACATCTCATACTGGCATTTTCCTGCATATCTCAATTTATGAGCTTATGACCTCAAATACATTTCTAGTATAATACTAAGGTTTAAGATATCTACTAACTCTCTATTTTATCACACTGCTAAAATGTAATTAGAGAAAAAGAGGAGAAGAAAATAGTAGAGAAAGAGGACAGAAAATGAGGTGAGGAAAGGACAGGGAAAGACAGGACAGGGGTTAGAATCTCTAGGATTATATTTCAGCTAATGAAATATCCAAATGAAATCATCAGATATAGGTGAAGGCCTAGCTAGGGCCCAAGTCACAGCCCTCAGTCTTACTCATAAAAAAGAACAGTCTGTAATTTCTACTGTCTGCTTTGCTACTGCTGACTCTTATTTCAACACTAAATAAATGTATATTGACAGCACTCTGGTTCTGTTATCATCCTCTGTCAGTAACGCAGCAAATATGGGGGATACAGAGCACCAAAGACTCTTTGGATTGTCTCCCTAGTCTGTGGAGTAGACCTTCTCTTATCTAGACTAGAATCTGTTCTGTCCTCCTTTGTTAAACCTAAGCATTATTATTCACCTCAGTCCATTAGTTATCACGTCAAAGTGACCCATGACCTACAGCATATCTTGCATACTTCTTATGCCTTTTCATAAGTAAATCACAATAATATCCTGTCACGTTTCATGTACCAGTATGCAGATTCTGTAGCGATAGAAGTCAAAATGGAAATGATGGATAAATCTTACATTTAATGTTAGTAATGCAAACCTGCTTTTTCTTCTTCAGTCCTACAAAAGTAGAGCCATTTTAAAAAGTTTTCTTACCTTAGGCCTTAGATGAATACAAACGTGAGTATTCTCATCTCAGCTCCATTAGTGTCAGTGCAACATGCAAATGTCTGAAGTACCATGAGCAAATAAGGTGGAGGATGTGGGGGTTTTATCAGAGAATTCTAGTATTTTAGTCACAATGTGAAAAGAGTCTAAAGGATTGGCAGATTTTATCTCTCTTAAAAGAACCAGAATCAAATGAGACTCAGCTGTAAGAAACATTTTGGTATGATGCTTACCCCCAGGGAAGGTGACATGACCCTTCATCCAGCATCAGTCAGTCCAAAACACACGGGATGCTCTATTCCTGCCTCTGCTATGGTTATAGCAAAAAGAGCAAAGACTATATACAGGTAAAGCTTTTGAATTGCATTCAAAAGAGGTACACTGTGCACACAAGCAGAAAAGTAATGCTTGTTAAACGCTTGTAAAAGAAACACAGAACATTTGATGTTTTCTGGTTTAGGGCCCAAGGCACCAAATGGGAAAGCACAAGCATTGGAAAGAAATCCTAAATTACTGAGATGGTGAGTGACCTGGAGTTTGAACATGTGGGAGTGATGAGAGAGCAAAACAGTGTTAAATACTTGCCTTCATCTACTTCCCTACCAGCTTAGAGCTCAGTAGAATTTATTGCCTGAATATACCTACTTTTTGCTTCTGTTGTCTTTTTAATTTCCTTGTACTTTAAATGGCATTAACTACACTGTTTTCCACTTTCTTCCCATAGCTGCAATAGCAGCTTGGTTTTTCATCCTATTGGGTTCTTTGTTTACGGAGTTATAAATAATTTTTCCCGATATTCCAGATTGTCAAGGTCTCATGGTCTTTGTCCATTTCATCTGCAGTTTCTGGAAATTTTCATATGTGGTGAAAGCCATAGTCATGTTCAGTGAATGTCTGAGGCCAGCTCTGAGTATTTCAACAGTTTCGTTAAATCAGATTCCTCCAGTAATCTCACTTTCCACACACACACAAGTGAAAAAAGACTTCATAAGTGCGCCAAGTAGCGAACATTTGCACAGAGCTGTCAATTGTACAATAGTGTGCCTTAGCTAGCTAGTATGACTTAGCATATTTTGAAGCCTGTGAAACAACCAGCAATAAAAAAATAAAAGTGTGTGGAGAACTGCTCTAAATTTTTTATTTGTAAGATTACTTTCTACCACTTAAAACACACTGTATGTCTTTATTTTCAACCACGTATCCTGAACTGTGAAGCATACAATCTATAGAGACAAGAGGGGGGGGAAAACCCTAAAACTTGGAGCTATTACTGATATCCATATATTGTACTCATAAGGAATGTGTCTTTCATAGAAGGAATATGATAAGTGTTTTAACTGGAAATAAAATAAAGAAAAAATATGCATGGTGTTTCAAAGTACATCTGTTTGGCTACCGCTGCCATTAAACAAAATTTGCTAAAGATAACAGCCCCCAGATATACTCTTTCCTCTATAATTTTTCTAAAGGACAACCTTGTTTTTCATAAAGACTAACAAAATTATATTGCAGTCTAGTTAGATAAGAAAAAGGGAAATTGCACTAAGTGACAGCTGGTCTGTTGCTCTAGATTAAGATTCTCAAAGGAAATGGGAAGATGATTCCATCTTGTTGAAGAAAACCAAATTACATCATATTGACCAATTGTACTGGATAGCAAAGCAGTCTCTGATTGGCCAGGGAACAGTCTGTCACTTGGCCATGGCAAAAAGCCTATCATTCAGAATATACTTGAAGCACCCATTACACTAATTTGTGTAAGTAGATGAAGGGATGCACCTCTAATGCATTTTACTTTGAAGACAGGTGTGACAATAGGAAACCTGATTAGGCAACTGGTATAGCTTTAGAGGACAGCTTCTGAAGGGAGAGGAAAGCATTAAAATAGGCAAAAGGGTAATTTAAGAGGTAATTCAATTTTGTGAACTCCATGTGACCTGTGAGGTTCCACACTAAATGCTGATGAGTGTCCACAACATGACCGAAAGGATGGGATTGGAACCTACTGCCTGTTTCTGTCTTTTTATTTTAGTCTTGTAAATTCAAAATTCATTCAGTCATGGAGTGGCACAAGTAAATTGAAATGTAATTTAATGCCTAAAATGATGTTCTATTGCTGTCTTTGTGTTAACATTGTCAGTCTTAATATTTTATTCCCTTACATGCAGTAGTCCAAGCAATTCCTGGAGTTAGAATCAAGTTTCTGTATTCTTTCTTGAATATCATAGAATTTTCATGAAGACAAAGAATGCTTTATTTTGAAAAAAAGAGATGCATGGGATAAGGCAGAAAGATTACAGTTGGGGGAGTGGGGAGCAGATAGAGGAGGGAAAAAAAAGAAATCACTAGAAACCACCCACATTTCAATACATGGTATGGTAGCACTGTGAATATAATCTATGCCGGGAGCAGGGGATGGGGGAGGAAAAAGTGGTAAGCAAGACAGGGAAGTACACCACATCACAGAGGAGAAAAACTAATTCTTTGAATTTAACAGTTAACAGAAGTAAAAAGTGAGGAAACCTATCCTCTCCCATCCCCCTTGCCCCTTAATCACTATCAAGTTAACACAGCATCTTTCACTGTTCTCCGAGTTATATCTTTGTAACATTAACTATATCATTTTATTGTAATTAATTGACTAAAATTTGCTATCTAATTAGTAATAAGAGCCTTAAAATACAACCAGGAAAAACCTTTAATCTTTAACATATCAACTATTAAAGTTGTTGGGGAAGATGAAATAGGAAAGCTTTATAAATATGATCGCCTGGCAAAAGATGTTGAGAATATGGAAACTAGAAGCGAGATTGAAATGAAGACAAGCTTTGAGATACCAAACTCCAGTTACTGAACAACTGGAAAACAATGGTATGGCCGACTGAAGGTAATCCCCCTTTGATGAAACAAAGCCCTCTGCATGCAGACACGTCCAAGGGTCAGAACAGACCCTGCCAACGTGGCAGAGGGTCCAAAAAGTAGTTTTTAGGGTTTAAAATGTAACACCATATGGTAATGCGATGATTCTTATAGGTTATATGTTAATGTAGTAGGATTTGTATCATGTTCTGGATTGGTTAATGGAAATTAGAATATTCAACACAGAAGATGATTTATTGTATTGTAATCGGCAACCACAGCATTCTGTATTCTATTCTATGCTGCATTCTGCATTCTGCATTCGATTCTGCTCTGCCTTTTCTACTCCTCTTCTACTCTCTCCTTCTTTTGCTCTGACCTGCTTCGGGCTGCATCTAGCAGCTCNCACAGAACCATGTAAGTTGGAAGAGATTTCCAAAAGTTATCTAGTTTGATTCTAGTTCAAAAGGTACAGTCAGAGTAGATGTTCAGTCAGGTTCAGTCGAGTTCTGACAATCTGCAAGAATGGTTTTCCTACATCTCTCTGAGCAGAATTTCAGATTTTCACTGTGTTCATGCCAAATTGCTCAAGGTAAAGCAAATGAATAGAATAATGAATGCTCTTATTTGAAAAATTTTAGCTTCTGTTTACAAGAAAAGCAAGTACTCGTACTGTGCATATTTATTGACAGTCCTTAACTTAGTATCCCCTAGTGCTTAGCACCCTGTCAGGACAGACTTTTCTACTTACCTCCGTGCTGTTTTCAGTGTTGAGTCACACTGCAATCCTGTTATACAGTGATGAGTTGTCCTGGATTAGATTTTGTTAAAATGGGTATTTCTGAATACTAATGCAGTATGTTTCATCTGATATGATCATATACTGTGTTTTATACACTCTTTCCATGCAGTAAAAAAAGAAAAAAAAAAAAAAACCAAC
>VWZT01006695.1:39160-49794 GCA_013397055.1 Pachycephala philippinensis
TCATACCCACGCCCTTTCACAATAAACCCCATGCTCTAAGACCAACTCCAGAGATCTCTCGTCTCCGTCCCGATCGTCTCATACAGGCTGAACTACACACACACATCCTGTAGACCCTACAGAACCTACAGAAGTGAACAGTCTGTATCTTTTACAAACTTAGTAAGGAAAGTGGATCTCAAATACTGCTCATATGTAACTACAGATGTTCAATTAAGGATACATCTGCACATGGAATTAGCTGTTGCTTCAGTTACATCCCACATTAAACAGTTCTTGATTGTTCAGATTCCAGGAACCTCAGTCTGTCAAAATAACCAGGTCCTACTGCTGTCAGACTGATCACAAGGTAACCCTAAACTTAAATGTGTGTGTGGTTCTCAGGCCATGCACTGAACCTCCTGCATGTCTCGACTGCAGTGTCCAGTGGGCCCAGCTCAACCCCCAAAACTCTTCTCTGTGGCTAGCACCTCTCTCTCTCTTTTAGCTTCATGATTCTACAAACCCTGTTTTCAGAGGCCAGACTTTCCTTATTTCCATAATTCATTTTAGGGGTAACAAAATCTTGTGGGGACTATGCACTGACATGCCAAATTCAATTTATGACTTGCTTTAATACATGTACATAGCCCTATCAAGCCCTAGGGGGGAAAAGTCGTGCAATTTGTGTACTGTAGAGTTTCCCTACCTCTTAGGATTTGGCTAACTAAAGTGCTGTGCCTTCATACAAGACAGCATTCATGTGATACATTTCTTAGTAGAATCACAGAACCATGTAAGTTGGAAGAGATTTCCAAAAGTTATCTAGTTTGATTCTAGTTCAAAAGGTACAGTCAGAGTAGATGTTCAGTCAGGTTCAGTCGAGTTCTGACAATCTGCAAGAATGGTTTTCCTACATCTCTCTGAGCAGAATTTCAGATTTTCACTGTGTTCATGCCAAATTGCTCAAGGTAAAGCAAATGAATAGAATAATGAATGCTCTTATTTGAAAAATTTTAGCTTCTGTTTACAAGAAAAGCAAGTACTCGTACTGTGCATATTTATTGACAGTCCTTAACTTAGTATCCCCTAGTGCTTAGCACCCTGTCAGGACAGACTTTTCTACTTACCTCCGTGCTGTTTTCAGTGTTGAGTCACACTGCAATCCTGTTATACAGTGATGAGTTGTCCTGGATTAGATTTTGTTAAAATGGGTATTTCTGAATACTAATGCAGTATGTTTCATCTGATATGATCATATACTGTGTTTTATACACTCTTTCCATGCAGTAAAAAAAGAAAAAAAAAAAAAAACCAACCTGGCCTAAACAGTTCTGCTTTCTGCTTTTTGATACTTATTTTTGTACTTCTGCTTCATACTTTTCATGCTTGTTCTTTTAGAGAGGAATTGATGGGAAAAAGAGAGCTGTCACAACACTTTATCTCACCACTTGTGACTCCTGCCATATTACACAAAGAAGTAAAAGATGCCAGTCATCACAACCTTCTCTAGATCTCTCTTTTTCCTGCTCTTTGTAACAGGAGGCATCCTGAACTGGACCATTCCTACTTATGCAGCAACAGGTGAATAGGAATTGTTGTGAGACAGGCTTGTAGGGAGGGCTTCATGGTGGAGTTGCTTTCAGTGGTAGGTGGGTGGGAATCTGTTAGCAGTCATAGTTGTTACGTACATTTAGAAATTTTAGCCCAATGGTAACTCTCCCATTTGTCGTCCCCATTTCTCTTTTCACATTACCTCTCCTCTCCTGCCGTAGCAATAGCCTTCATTCCTTAGCAAGCACAGCAGAGGAACTCTCTCTTGTACAGTAATTAGAATTGACAAAGAAAAATCTGATCCTACGTATTTAATTGTGGGAACTGACAGCTGGTCTGGAAGCCTCACAGACATCGACCTCAACACAATCAGTTTGTACCCATGAGAATTTTAGCATCAACAGAAGCAAGAAACCAAAACAACAGAAGAAGAATTCACAGCTGCTCGCGGGAGGCTGTTTTTGCTTAAGAATGTGTACTAGCTGTAGGTAACGAATAATTTGTAATGTAGTAACTTAGGAACCAATGAACACGTAGCACGAGTGCCAAAGATTGTATGAAAGATGCTTTGTAAAATTAAAGATGCTTTTGCCTGGAATTGTTGGTGTGATTGGTGTATGTCGCATCCGTCTCAACAGCAACATTTAATTACTGAGTGTAAAGAACAGAAGATACTGTATTAGTTTTTATAGCCATCACATTATTTTCATACATACCTGGGGGTCTTTTTCCATCTTTGCTGATAGTTTAGTTCTCTTAACCTTTTATAAAGTACATTTCAAAACATATAACACTCCATATATTCCAGATATCTTAAAAGGACAGACAGAGTAATTTCAACTGCACTAATTTATAGGAAACTTTTCAAATTAAATCAGCTTAACAAATATGCAGAAATCCAGAAATCCTTGTCAATCATCAAGATCATTGCAAAGAGATGCAATGTATTGTTAATCCCAAATGCCCAAAGAATACCCAGAAAATTCCATCTACTTTGACATAGTTTCTGAGTATATCTCATTTTTATGGCACAGACACTGGAAGAAAGAAGTGGTTGCTGTTCATTCCAAGATCAGAGTTGAAGCCTTATGAGCCATGTAGAATGCCAGCTGGGACCACTCAACTGAGTAATATCAATGAGTGTCTTGCAGGATTCCCTTTAGCCTTTCTAATTATGCAGGCTATCTGCTTCTATTGGTGTCAGGTAACTTGGAGGGGAAAGGCAGGAAGAGGAAGGAGAAGGGGAGGGGAAAGGCAGGAAGGGGAAGGGGAAGGGAAAGCTTTTGCATGATGTTAACTTCCAAGCTATGGAGTTCTGCTTCATTTTTCTGTGTTTGAAAGAGGAGGAGGGAAAAATGTTTTTATATGTTAGATGAAGGTGTCTTATGCCTTTTAATGCACGATGTGTTCAGCCATATCCGCCCTCAGTTGGAGCCATCTGGAGAGACACCACATCAGATACCAAAACCAGTCCTGTTTCATAGGCACAAATTGCAAACTGGGTTAATGTCTTGAGTCTATTTCATACATTCCAGGAGCTATATGTATAAGTCACACACAGTACTGCACACCCTTATTTTAGACACTCAAGTAGTCAAGGCCAAACTCAGCAATGAATGACATTTCTCGGGGAAGACATAGAGAGAAGAACATAATTCTTAAAGGTAAGAAAGTTTTCAACACAGCCGTGGACCTCACATATCTGTGAGGTTCAAGATCATATGAAAAATCCAAAGAGCATTTAGCAGATTTCCTTAAATTACCCAGAAAATCTCCTCTAAGACGACCTCTTTTCCCACTCAGGACTATATGATCAAACATCACTTCCTACAGAATTCAGTGACTTTGCAGATCTTATCTACCAAGGATAGATGTTTTAATAAAAACTTCTAGAAGGAAAAGAAGTATTCCAGAAGGTGGAACTCTGATCACCGACTAACTAACATTTATCACTGGACCATGAATTGCTTCATTATGGCAAGATCTACCTCCCAGTGCCTCCCAGCTGTACCTTCTATGAAAAATTTAAAACCAGCTCTTTCCAACAAGAAAAAAAAATGCTTTTGAAAAAACAAAATTGTAAAAAAACCTTTTGAAATACCTTTTTTAAATGGGCTAATATTGTTTTCTGGATGGTTCTATTGCTGTCAGTATGATTAACATTTGATATTAAAATAATTAAAATAAGGTGGTTGAAGCTGATCATTTAGAATGTTGCTTTACAAATTGCTGTTTTCACTGCTTTAAAAACTGTCGCATTACCACCACTCATATTCAGGGTTACTCTTACTTCAATTACTAAGACTTTTTGGGTTATCTTATTTGCATTTTAATGAAAAGAATTATTCTAATCAACTGTGATGAACAGCACTCATAGTTTACAATTTTCATGATTAATTCAGCAATAACATATCCATATTCCATGTGATATAAGTATGACAGTCCCTAGAAACAGCATTTTCAACAACAACAACAATAAGAAGTTGTGGAAAGGGTAATTAAATTTTATTGCATTCAGAAAAATCACACTATTAGTTTTCATACACGATCATGGAATAATTTTTTTATATTTCCAGGCAGTATGTAAAAATATTACATACAGCACAAGGAAAATTTTATGTCCACTGAACTTTGGCTGTGAAATTAAAAATAATAGTAGTAGTTCCATCTTTGTCTACCCACATCAGTTGGTCTCTAATCCACTGAGTGGCTGCAACGGAAGGTGGCAGATTTCACAAGACAGCAGGTTAGGGCTTTCAGGCTAATGTGTTCCTGTGCACCAGAACACTGTGAAAGAAGCAATGCAAAATCCTCAAAAAATATTCCATTAACCATTTCAAAATGTTGTACATACTTGTTCTTTATAACACAGCCTTTTGGCCTGTTCAATGCTTGTTTTGTGAGCCCATAAACATTGCTGCACCAAGAAAAACCAATCCAAGAAACTAATTTCAGCAGTTGGTCAGCATCCTTCTCATTCTTCTCATTGTCCTCACATTGCAGCTGTAGGCATTTATCTACTGGTGGTCTTGCCAGAACCTTTGCAAAAGCTGCTTAGTGGTTGGTTGTTGGCTTGAAAAACTGAGACTGATTGTCAGCAAAATGTCAAATGTGACTCCACAAGCTGCTGTTGCTTTAAAACGACCACCATCACAGCACTGACCTTGAAAATGATGAAGGCTAAGTGATTGGAGTTAGATCACAGAGATCTATGCCCCCTAGGGCTTTTAGATTTACATCTGCTACTGCCCAGTTTCAGGGGAAAAGTAGTACCCAAGCATCACTGAAGGTATAACAAGAGAGAATCAAGTGAAAAAAACATATTCCTTATAAACTGGCTGCATAGATACAGCTACATTGTAGCAGCATATCATCAAGCAGTATTCAGCTCAGCATCAATTAGATATGCCAAATATAACCGAGGCCTAAATGTTTCAAGGATTGTAACACGTTTTTAAATTACATTTTTTATCATTTCCAAGTACTTTGTGCTTTTACACACGTTTCAAATCACCAAAATGTTTCGGTCTCACAAGCAAATGTGATCCCAAATGTAAAACTCGTTCTTACATCACCATTTGGGTCTTAGGTTCATATTTTCCGTCCACTTCAAACCCCTTTCTATCCACCTCCCAAAACACATATTAGTTCAAATCCCGTTATAACTATCTACCAGCATACTTACGATTGTGTCTTAAGCCTTATGCATATAACAGAGCAGCTTTGACCAAGGCTTGGCTAAGAAAAAAGGTTTCTATTAAAGTCAATATATTACTAATAAATATTCTTTGTTATTCTTTGTCAGCTCTGAGAGAAGCTAATATTCTTCCTATGCTAAACACTGCTCCATGGGGCAATGACACCACACTGAATTAAAATCTGTTAAGAGAATATGCCTGGTAGAAGGAATTGCCATTCTTTATCAATTGGACTTTGCATTTAATAGGTTTCTACTTTATCTTTAGGCTAAATACTTAGAGGCTCTGCCCTTTAATTTAATGTATAAATTGATTCTACTCTGTCTCACCACACCTAATGAGCATATTTGGTTCTTTGTCAATAAAAGCTAATGATTAAATAAAGAAAGGTAATCAGATTGAAATAAAGATAAGAGATATTTCTTTTATACCAGACTGGAATACACTATTGTTAATGGCTTTATCTGTGAAAGAAGAGTTGGATCCAGTCTCCTGTATCTTCTTTGTTACCAACAGGCAAGGCCTTCAGGCAAGCATTGCTTCAAAGGCAATGTAAAGGTATTCACAGATGTACTACTCAATTTGTGAGACAAGACAATGGTTTTACTTTGTGTACAAATGCTCATCATACATCAAGGAAAGCAATCACATCCTGCCCCTCTTTCTGCAAATGATAACTGTTTTTAGTGCTGAGAGTCCTTGAGAAACACATTGTAGCAGAACAGAGGGAGTTTTACCCACTTTAACAGAGCTTTAATGTACACCTTCAAAAAATATGGAAAGTATGGAAACATAAAATTTCTATGGAATGTGAGAGAACACAGAGACTTGGGATGTTTTCACTAGGGAATAAGCAAGCAATCTAAAAGAATGCAGCAACAGAAATCATTATTCTTTTTTCCCCTTTTTAAGACTGACAAATTTGTATACCAGATATTAAAAAAATTCCACATTGAATCACACTGAAGACTGTGATTACAGTATGGCTCATAATTTTTGGTATTATGAGCTCCTCTGTAATCTAATATATCTTAACTAAAATCAAAAAATGCCATGCAACTTGCATTAGTACAGAACAACCATAAAAGAAATAGAGTATGTACATACATTAGACAAAGAGAGGTTTTTTTTGTTAACGAAGTGTTGTTATTACTATACTGTCCTTTCAACCCCGTTCTCAATATAAACTATTTGTATAGTGGGAGAAATACATATTCATTATAAATGGTGTAGACAAAATTTATAGAAACAAATCTGTATTTTTTTCCCTCTCATTTCAGAGCCAAGTGACTGTTGTACCCTTACTCTTATGCATGATGAAAATTTATTGAATTATTAGTAGTTTGGATTGCATATTGATTTAGTGGAAATCATTAATTACATAGTAAAATCAAAAGTATGTGAAAGAAAATTGTGTAGAAGAAGGAATTCAATCACTCTGACAGTTCAACTCATCAGAAAGAAGGCGCAAAATGTTCTTGTACTGCTTTTCATTTAATCTCAAGTGGTAATCTTTTCAAAAATTCAGTCCAGTTTGTTTACTTAAAAAAAAAAAAACAAGCAAACATTATCTGCAACATTTTTTTACTTCCTCTGCTGATCTCTGCTTACACTTTGGGCTGAAAGTCCAAGTCTGTAGTGACACAACTGGAATGCAAGCCTTGGAATTATCTTGGCAATGCCTTCAGGTTGGAAACAGCTATCACTTTGTGGATCCATTTCCTCTGTACCTGGTCCTTTAAATTGACCTGACTCATAACTAGCCCTCACATATTCCAATATCACAAAATAAAACACTTATCTTTTCTTGACTCCCTAGTGATATGCTCCTCTACCTACCTTCACCAGAACCTCATTCTCAGGAATGAGAAATCTTCAGACTAGGTATACAGC
The DNA here is from genome assembly GCA_013397055.1 of Pachycephala philippinensis. Taxonomy (NCBI): domain Eukaryota; kingdom Metazoa; phylum Chordata; class Aves; order Passeriformes; genus Pachycephala; species Pachycephala philippinensis. The sequence continues at coordinate 46,285 of VWZT01006695.1, forward strand.
TTAATACTTTTTTCCTCAGAAGAAATGCTGAAATTTTAATAGGATTTGTGAAATATTCCTGCAAGTCGTAACAATATTGCCAGCAAACTTATCTTTTCCCCAATGAGTATTGTCTCTACTGGTAGCCCAGATAGTGATAACCGTGAAAATAATGTGTTTGTATCTTAAAATTACCAGACCCTGGTCAGTCCTGCCACAGCTAACCATTCTCTTACCCTATTGCTTCAATGACTATCTTAAAAATGGAAGAGCCTCAAGTGTGAATGATTTCACCATTCCAGTGAGAAACAATCACATTTGTGACTAGCCCATTTGGGATTCAGTGTGGTTAAGGACATCAAGAATAAAAAGAAGGGCTTCTTCAAATGTATCAATAACAAAAGGAATATTAGGGAAAATTTCACTGAATGAAACAGGCACTCTTGCAACAGAGGTTGCAGAGAAGACTAAGATGCTGAATGCCTTCCTTGCTTCAGTCTTCACTGCAAAGGCTGGCCTCAGGAATTCCTGACTCAGGAGACCAGGAATAAGGTCTGAAGAAATGAATACTTCCCCTTGATTGACGAAGATTGAGTTAGAAACCATTTAGTCGAGCTTAACATCTGCAAGTCCGTTGGCCCTGATGGGATGCACCCATGAATGATGAGGGAACTGATGGACATTATTGCTATTGCACTCTCAATCATCTTTGAGAGGGCATGGCAGTCAGGAGAGGTTCCTGAGGACTGGAAGAAAGAAAATGTCACCACAATCTTCAAAAAAAAAATATATTGCAGAAAAATTAATATAGTCTTTTCTTTAATAAAAAATATCACAATTTATCTGTTTTCCATATTTTACATAAAGTTTCCCAATATTTTTTTTATTATTAGCTTATGGGCACTCAAAATGAAAAGCAGCATCTATTTTGTCCTTCTTTAAGTGATTCTTTATATCATTATTTGCTACATGAATGTTTGCTCTCAGCTTGGACATGTGCAGTCTTTGCTGGGTAAAAATCTGGCTGTGTGGCCAGGCCCAGAGAGTGGTGATGAATGGACACACATCCAGCTGGCAGCCAGTCACCAGTGGGGTTCCCCAGGGTCAGTGTTGGGGTTAGTCCTTCTTGTCCTATCTGGATGAGGGGATCAAATGCACCTTCAAACAGTTTGCAGATGATGCCAAGTTGGGTGGAAGTGTTGATCTCTCTGAGGATATGAAGGCTCTGCAGAGGGATCTGGACAGGATGGATCAATGGTCCAAGGCCAGTGGAATGAGGTTCAACAAGACCAAATGTCAGGTCCTGCCCTTGGGTCACAACAACCCCACAGAGCACTACAGACTTGGGGCTGGAAAGCTGCCACTGCTCAACAGCAGCTGAACAAGAGGCAGCTGTGCCCCGGTGGCCAGGGAGCAGTGGCACCTGGCCTGTGTGAGGAACAGTGTGGCCAACAGGACCAGTGCAGTGACCATCCCCCATTCTCAGAATTGGTGGGTCTGCACCTCAAACCCTGTGTCCAGTTCTGGGCCTCTCACTTAGACAAAGGGTCTTTAGGGGCTGGAGTGTGTCCAGAGAAGGGCAACAGAGCTGAGGAAGGCTCTGGAGCACAAGTCTGATAAGGAAGAACTGAGGGAGCTGGGGGTACTTAGCCTGGAGTCCACTCAGGGTGGACTTTATTGCTGTCCAAAACCACTTGACAGGAAGCTGTAGCAAGGTGGGGGTTGATCTCTTCTCCCAGGCAGCAAATGACAGAATGAGAGGACAGAGTGTCAAGTTGTTCCCTGGGAGGTTTAGATTGGATGGTAGAAAAAATTTCTTCACCAAAAGAGTCACCAAGTGCTGGAATAGGCTGCCCAGGGAAGTGATTGAGTCACCATCCCTGAAAAAATTTAAAGACATGTAGATGTGATGTTTATGAACACGGTTTAGTGGTGGACTTGNAATGAGAGGACAGAGTGTCAAGTTGTTCCCTGGGAGGTTTAGATTGGATGGTAGAAAAAATTTCTTCACCAAAAGAGTCACCAAGTGCTGGAATAGGCTGCCCAGGGAAGTGATTGAGTCACCATCCCTGAAAAAATTTAAAGACATGTAGATGTGATGTTTATGAACACGGTTTAGTGGTGGACTTGGCAGTGCTGGGTTAATGTTTGTACTCAATGATCTTAAGGATTTTTCTAACCTAAATGACTCTGTGAGTCTATGATTCTGACATACATTAGTTACCAAAAATATTGTTGTTAAACACACATGATCATCTGGGTTACAATTCAGGTAGTTTTAAGATCTCCTTTAATTGACATGATTCCAGTGTGACAGGATGACAGTTACCTATAACAGAAATTCTTTCACATTGTCTAATGTAAGATAAGGAAAGGAAAGCTCCAGGTTTCTTAAATGCCTCTCACTGGATAAAAGCAGTTTTCCTTTATATCACGAATGAGGACATTTGAAATATACTAAGTATGAAGCCTCCAAATATTTGTGTAAGACTGACACCTCTTACTCATTACGTGGACTACTAAAGATATAAAAGCATATGTGAACATCTTGAAACAAACAAATTTTAAAAAAATGGAAAAACTATAAGCATATGTTTGATGTATTTGCAGTACATACTAGATGCTTTAAACATAAGAATAAAAAATACAGATGGATTGACCATATGGTTTCACTAGGGCCAACACTCACAAAATGTACAAGTAAAAATCTAATTCTTAGATGTCTTTCTGAGGACAATATTTTAATACAGATAAAAAATACCTGATGGTTAAGGGGCATTGCATGTGTACTGGGTTATTTCTACAGTGGTATACAGGGGTATACCAGCTGTAAAACCAGGGATCTCATTGGTGTAACAGTAGGTAAGGATTTGTCCTATATACTCATTAACTCTGATAATATCATAGCACACATAATCCAAAAAAAGTAAATTATTTCTCATCCATGACTAAATATCAGTCTGGATCCACGACAGCAGAGATGGCACAAAATAATCCCAAAATATAACTGCAGAGTCCAACTCGGTATGACTGGCAAATCCATGAAATATAATGCATGATTTTAGCAAATCCCATCATCCAAAGTAAACATTTGAATATGGCATCAATTTGTGACCAACAGGTCAGGGTTTTTGCAATACAGCCAATCCAATCTTCCAACCCATCAAAAAAATAAAAATACTCACAGACCGGCAAGAGTTAGTGAGAAATGGTCAGTGAGATAAGAAAAGAACCAATCAAGGCAAATATCTCTGACCAGCAGAAGTCCCATGAGTCATAGATATATTATTAGATAAGAGAATTTTTCTCAGTTTCTAATATTATTTCCTACATTTGGAGATTTGGTCACATACCTTGCTTTATGACAATTTTTAATATAAAAATAAAACCTGAGAGTCCTGCACGAAGAGCAGTCTGGCCAACTGTATTTTATAGTGGCAGGTGCAGAGAGGATAGAAAAGGTCTCAAAAGTCAGTGCTTTAAGGAACTTTCATTGGTCAATATATTATGTGAGGAAAGCTGTAAGCCTCC
>VWZT01006696.1:0-56223 GCA_013397055.1 Pachycephala philippinensis
TTATGGCTGCCCTGTAAGTAAATTATTAAACTGTATACAGCGTCACAATTTCCAACAGGTGCCTCACCTTGAGCAGTTCTTCCTTCAGCACAAAAAGTCACAAAGTGTGTCTGTCGAAGGATTATCTTTGAGTAATTTTGACAACTCAAGCAATTTTCATTAAAAACAAAAACCAAAAGATGGCTTCGTCAGACTAATACTAATGTTTTACTTTTTTTGTTAAGATCAAGCCACATAAAAATTAAGGGGTACGATGAACCCACTAGGTATGTCGCTTGTTTATTACTACCCATGCCTAAATACGGCAATACTAAGATCTCTTGAAAGATACCTGAGGAAGTAGATAATTAACACAATAAAGACAAAAATGAAAAACAAAAAATAAGGATACGTGGACACACAGAGGACTAACTTTTAACACACAGAGGACCTCAGTTCAGCTTGGTTTTCCTATTAAAAGGTTACATTTTCCAGCATTACAGGCTACAAGGATAACATATAAGAAGACTGTCAAGATAATGGAAAATCATGACTGTGCTAGGACAACATTTTGTTCACCCTATAGCTGGTCCCAGTGGGCCAGACAATGAAAAATACAAACAGTATTTAGATATGCACCTTGGACATCAAGACATCTCCTTTTGGAACAAGCTGCTAGAAGAACAACAGTTGTTCATTCACCAGGACCACACTGTCTAGTCATGTTGTTCAGGCAATTATAGGCTCTATTAATTCCATACCATTTATTTATACAGAAACATAGGGCAAAATAACATACCTAAAAATTAATATAATTGACCACACGCTTCTAGTACATGCCACAGTTTAGCAATTTACTCTGTGGTAAATTAGGTATTATCTATTGCTGCAAATCTTGATTTCTATGCTTTTTTCATCTGCTTCTCTTCAGTTTTCGATAAGCATCAGTTCACCTGAAGTATAGGTCAGGCTTTACTATTCATAGTAACATAACTCCATCCTGGGACATAGGAAAATTTCTATTCTCCTGAGAAGAAACCAGAGCCCATTCACGCCAATAGCAACAAGGTCACAAACCAGTATCACAAATGTCTCACTAATGCAGTCTCACTAATCCTGTAAGATATCAAGATGATGGATACTGCGAGATGCCATCAAAACATTCCTGATTTTGCGGGGGGGGGGCGGGGGGGTTTAGAATTTGTCATAAACTCATTTTGTATCCTTTGGCTCATCCAAAAAAACCCGGGATGTCATGATGCATATAAACACAGCTCTACTTTTGCAGGTGTTCTTCCTTGCTTCCATAAAACTTTTCTTCCTGCGAAGCCTATTTCTTTGTGGGGCAGCAGATACAAAATAACTTAAGTCACAAGTAAGCAACACTTATGGGAAACTGTTATTAATGTGAAAACAGGCGCTTTAAAAAAATGGGAAAAAAATTCCAACAAATGAAACAGAGACTGGTATTTGGGTTCTTGTGTGACCTTATCTGTTTTTCTTGACCATCTGAAGCACCTAATAACCTCTTGGACATTTGTCCAAATAAGGCTTCTTCTCCTCTCTTTTTAAGAAATACTGGTTTTTCCCGTTAAAAAAACCATTTTTATCTTTTATTCAGTAGCACACATGTTCCCTGTTGCACATCCAAAATGTATTCCTTCTTTTCAGGTAGATCCAAAAACTATTATAGACTATTTACAGATATTGCAGAAAATGTGAAGCATGTAAGAGCACAGAATTTTGCTCTACTGAAAGCTCTTTATTATTGCATAATATCAGACTATGCCAAATGTTCAACATCACCATAATTAAAACATTCATATTGCTACCCACTGCCTGGAGCAGAGCAACATGAAAATCCTTACTGTATACAGCATCAGAGTTTCCAACAGGTGCCTCACCTTGAGCAGTTCTTCCTTCAGCACAAAAAGGTCACAAAGAGACATTTGCTCACTCCAGAAAAGTAATTTAACATTAATAAGGTTCAGATTGACATACCACTAACTTAGAACTGAATTCTCATTGGGCAAGTACTGGAGAAAACCCTGGAGACAACTGGTATCACCATGTACTTTGTATTTGCCATACACTCTTTGAAACTCCAGTCACTCCTGTTACTACAAAAAGTTACAGAAAAAGTATTCCATCATTATCTACTGAAGAACTGAGGCTGAAGGTAGGATTCACTCCTACTTGCTCACTCTTGTACTTTTAAATAAGTGGGTAGCTTCCATGTTTTCACATTTAAAAAAACCCCCATGTATTTAGATCTTATAGATTTCTAAGTTTCATGAAGAATAAAATATTTCTGGATTTTTTTTTTGCTCCAATATCTATTATTTGTAATTCAGTTTGCCACGTCCTGAAGCTATGTTCACAGTTTTCAAACTTCAGATTATTTAAATTAAAACATGGCAGAATGCACAGATGTGTAAACCCCTAAACATGCAGTAAAAATCTCATTAGGAGCAATCTTCCACCGTTTTCACATCAACAGGTGATTTAAAATTAGGGGGGAAAACTGAGCACAGGAGAGCATTTATTTTCATTTTAGAGTATCATGACTGTAAATGACCTTTTCAAACGGTTCCAACTTTGATCAAATTTTAAACTGAATATGAGATCAATGAAGATGATGTATGTAGACACATGAGCTGTTCTTAAATACTTCTTCTGACAGCAAGTTTCTTACAAATGGGAATCAACACATTTCACGCGACAGTGAAGTATCCATTCACTAACATCATGTCTAGCTCCCACCTTCTGGTCAATGGATAATGAGGAGTTTGGTTTCTTTAAACCCAATGTCAAATGCCTGGTTACAGAATCCTTGCGTAATATTTAAAGGTATTTTGAAGTCTTTTTAAAAAATGATTGGCAAGTTACAATACATTTTTAATAAGCAGATTGAGGCCCAAAGTATTCTGATGAACTTTTATTAAAAATAATCTTCCTACAGTAGTACGGAATTCTTCAGCAAAGTCAGGCCACCACCTGTTGCACAGCCATCTTCAGTAACACAATAAATTTGATCTTCTCTGTTCCTCTGGTAATGAGCACTGCTGGCTGATAACTGCTCTGCTTATGAACATAAATGCTGTTTTGACCACGAACGCAATTTCCAAGCAGCCAAGACACAGCTTTACTGAAGAGGAAATCACCTTTACTTCAACAAAACCAGTTTTTTCTAAACTTTTACAGATGGATATAATCTCATGCACAGTCATAAGATCCAAAAACTTCTCAGTACGAGAACCAAAAGTTGCTTAATGACACATTACAAGTTGATTGGTGATGCTCTGCATGCAGTTTGCTTCTTAGGACTTTGGGGGCTGCTTCCCTTTCCGAAGGCAATGTGTTCAAGATGTGGGATGTCTGGTTCCCAGCGCTGCCTCTATCTGCTGGATGTCATTATGCACTGAAGATTTATGTTCAGCTTCAAATCGAATGCGAGTTTCACACTCTAAGTAGGGATGCCCACAAACATATTGTTCTTTGGAGAACAACTCTCTGGCTCCATAGATATAACTTGGACAGAGTAGTTACGTTCTTCTGCAGCCCATGCCCGATCCAGATCCACAAGTCCCATACACTGCTTCCCTAAAACGAGAGCAAGGGAGAGCACAGAAACTCAAAACATTATCCAAACATTATCAGAAACTTGCACTTAAATATTCAATGTTGGGAAAACACATCAGTAAGCCATCTAAAAAATAGTTCCAAATCTACTTTAAAAAACATCTTAATCTGGTTTCTGTTCCAAATCACAACTGTGACTTGTAACCCTCATTTAGCAAAGACCTTGACAAGATTATTAACTCTTTATATATGGAGAAAGGCACAACTATTTGAAAGTATTCTCAAAACTTACAGAAAAAAAACATGCTTTAATGTAAATGGGAAGAAGAAAAACACCTAGTTTACCCCTTAGCTCTCTGAATTGCCAAATTTCTATTCCCTTTATAACCATAACTATTTTCCTCCTGTACTTTCACCTAAAATCTGAAAATCGCTGGTTATTGAACATAAACAATAGACTAAAATACCAAAAAGTGACCCAGTGTAATTGATTTGAGACATAATACTGTAGCTACTTATAAACAAACATACTAAATTGGTAATGCAAATGAAGCTTATTTCAGATTTACCTGCAGAAAAAAAAGGAAGGATAAAGGGGTTTTTTCTGCGTAGAAGTTTTTTATTATGACACAGCCATGACAAGATGATGGGACCATTTGTCTTTATTTATTTACTCATGATTTATTATTATGTTCTGAAATACAGGATTGACTTGTCAAGATTATATTTTCAGCAGCTTGAAACTCTATTGCAAGAAAAACCTAATGCTACTTTGAAATATTTTATGACTAATAGTTACAGTCTCAAGTCACAAATGGGAACAATCTTGCTTCAGTCTCAAACACAATGATCCTGCCTATTTCCTTGTTCCTGACAGAATTGTATAGTTAAATGTATTTGGGGTCTGAGATGAAGAGACAGGAGCACATCCTGTTTACCTTTGGAATAGGAGTCTGGCATTCCAAGCTGCTTACATCTCTTCCCTGAATATATAAAGAGCTTTCGTGCCTGTATAATTACCAGCCCTGTCATGCACCCTGGTTAGGTGCCTGTAGAAGTTCTGGGCAGGTGGCACCAACACTCCCCTCAGTATCCCTGTATTTCAGATCAGCTGGTGCACATGACACTTTAATGCAGGGCTCAGTCCTATCTACTCTCTCTGTCCACAGTGAGCCCATGGCCAGAACTATCATCTCCTTCTCAGCTGAATTCCTTAGTTACAAAAGAATTTCACTACATTGAATTCACCAACATTATGACATTCGGACTCTTCTGTTGGTGGCTTGGGATTCGAGAGAGGTAGTAACTAGATAGGAGACAATTTACAGATACAATAATCAGAGAGTGCCTCAAAAAGAACTTTCCAATTCAGTCCTGTATGGATTTGCATGTTACAGGGAGAAATTATGTAAGTTTATGTAAGCAACCCAGGACAGAACTCTGCAAATTACTTTTTGTGGCCCTATCCTCCCACATCTGTGGTTCCATAGAAAATCACCTTCTGTGGCTGGTTGAACAAAATGGCATTTACACACTCCCGCCACCGACACCAATATCATTATTACTCCAAGCGTACATGCTGAAGGGCAGCTGGGATTGTCACAAGTGGGACCTGACTCCCTGGGTGCTCTCAGTAAGCCTGTGAAACGCATGGAGGAGTTCTGTGTCCTCATGTGGGCTGCAGCAATGTTCACAAAGCCATTCAACCATTCATTTTGCACTCGGGTACCACTGCTGCATGTGGTGGGTAAAAGCCACATGTCCAGCTAAAATGGTACAGGGGACTTTGTTCATTTAAGAGGTGATTGCTGTGTGTAGCAGAACTGGGTTCAACTGCATCCTTTTATGGTCACAGTTACTACAGAAATTTGACAAATGTGTTGTTTCAGCCATGAATTCTTACGACAGAATGCTGTATTTTAGCTTACAGGTAATGAAAGAAAATGATTTGTCACTTCTCTGAAGCTGCATAAACTCAGTGGTAATTACCAAAGCACAGTTCACAATACATCCTAAAATATTCAAAAAGTAGCAGAATAAGTAATTTTGTCACCATTTACAACAGAGAAGAAGGTCTCCACCTGTTCAGGAATACTTTCATTAAATGAAATACGCTGTTTTTTCAATATCTGATCCTGCATTGCACAAAAATAAAACTAAAAAAACCCATTCTCACATGGCTATAACACTGATCTCATTCAATCTTCAACTGTTTGCAAGAAAACTTAAAAGTACCACCAAACAAGATTTCCCACAAAAAAGGTTTCAAAACTGAAGCAGAACACAAAAATGAAAACCATCTTCAATGAGACAGATTAGTATTACATGGAACTTACAGAAAAAGTAACATTTTTGACAACAGAAGTGATGATGTAGGGGGAGAGAGAGAATAAAACTCTATTTGGGATTTTTTGTCAGGGCAAAACACATAAAAGTTACACTCGTGTTCCTAGCCCCTTCTGTCTTTTCTGACCGGGAAGCTAGTTTACACCTTCCATCGGAACAGTAATACCAGACAGGATCACATTATTTTTTGATAAATACACCTTTAGATACACCCTTTATACAATACAACCTGTTGTAAATCAAAGCTTATTGCACATATTTGAAGTGTTCTGTATTTGCTGGCCTTCTGACCAAAGCCAGCCCAACCTCTGCAATTCAGCCTTATTGTTTGCAGCTGGAATTTTTTCCCTCCCAGGAGTTACCCCCAGTGACTACAGGCAGGACAAAGGGCACACCGAAAAGGGGCAAACTGAAAATCACTACTACAAATAGCCAGTGCTTTTAATGTACGATAAACTGCCAATAGCAGGACTTCAGTGAACTTCATAAAGATCTCATGCTTTTCAGAGAATGGTGGGGAGAAAAAAAGATGAAGCAACAAAAATCAGTAAAATGCAAACTTTATCTCTCATACTGATGATTTTGGAAAAGAGTTTCTGTAGCATAGAAGAGACAGCAAGAGGTGAAACATGATGAAACCTAAATTTTTCAAGTGATATCTGAAGACATCTACTTAATGCCCCATTCATAAATGTACTACTTCTTCCTTTATGCATGAAGACAAAGCCATCACTGAGACGGTTTACACAACAGCTGCAGAAATTCATACCAATTAGCCTGCGTTCAGGTGGAAGCTGAACAGCTGTCTGATCTGCAAATCTGCAAAGGATCATGTGCTCCTATAAAAAAGACAAAAAAACCCATAAATCAAGAAAAATCTGATTAAATGCTTAAAAGGATCAGAAATGCTATCACGTTGAAGACAATATTTCTAAAAAAATTTCTGCGTGCAAATCGCAATTTTTATACTGCAAATACATGTGAAGTCAAGTGTTTGTAATCATCACTACCTCATTTCTCCTCATGAGTATTTGTTTCTTGTTAAACTTCCTAATTCTTTGCAGCAGTTGAATTGGATGCAATGCATAGAAGACAGCATTCTTCAAAGACATCTTGCAGACTAGTTTTGCCTTCAATAACTGATAAGCAACACAGCCATCTTTTAGCACAGACATAATAGGATAGCCTCCCTGCATCAATAAGCAGCCAAGACAAAATTCTTTAACAGTTGATTTGAACATTTCTCCTAAGCAGTGGTTTTGAATCTCAGGATAGGCTGATGGGTCAAACTTCCTCTGCCCCGCCATATCCATTCAGATCCTGAAGGCAAAACATACCTGTATGTGAATAGGAAAGTTTCCTCCATCAAAAGGAGCACAATTTACTTTCAAACTACCCCTGTTCCATTAAAATTTTCTGCAGAGACTTCTACAGAAGAATTTCTCCCTGCACCATCAGCCAGGGGGTGGTGCAGGGGAGGGTGCACTTCGCTCCCTGCTTAGAGCAGCAGGCAGAGCCCCACCCCCATTTGCCCTCAATGCCCAGCGCCTGTGCCAGCACAATGGCTCCTCGAAGAGGGGCTAAGCCAAGGAAGGCAAGTTAGCCAGGTGCTGAGAGCAAGCGCCTTGCAGGTGTAGCAGTGAAATTACTGCTCTGATGACAGCTGTGCTCTGTGGGGTGGCTGCAATATTTAGCACAGGACAGAGTAAATCAGAACCATCTTAGAATCACACAACATTTCCAAGTCTCCCACAACATCATGGGGAGAAAACAGAAATGGGCAACAACACAAAGTGCTCTCCTAAGCAAAGCTTCCAAAGCAATAGTTCTGAAATAAGGACATGTGTCTTGCATCAAAAAGAATTTTTTTTTTTATTCTTACTTGATACGAAATTATGATTTTAAAGATTTGGTTCTTGTTACAGGTGGAGAGAGCAACTTCACCTAAGGATACTTCAGGTTCTTTCAGTATTCTGAAGTAGGGATACTTACTCCAGCTTTTTTTAGAGGGACATAAACATCCAAGTCTTCACTCCACAAAAAAAAACTTCATATTAAATCAAGATGGTAACTCCCCCAGTACACTCCATCCAATTCATAAATAGACACCTGACCACAAAAAATTTTCCCACATATTATAAAATAAAATGCTATCATCTCTTGATATATAAATATTACTCATTTAAAGATATTTATAATATCTTGATGCAAGGGTATCTGTTCCCTAGTACAGCTCATTGACATAAAGGTTTCCAGCTCACAGCTTCATAAAAAATATGGAACCAAAACAAGAATGCGTCATAACACATTTAGGCCTTGAACACGTTACACCCAGTCAGTTCAGTTCAGATGTGGCTGTTTTTGTAGTACAAAAGAGTTGAAAATGTTAAACCCAGATGAGACTACTGGAGAATGGAGAAGGTGTGCCATGGACAATGTGGCCACTGCTAGGAGAGAAGCAGCAGTGACAGGCAGCTTAGAGAGAAAAAGGGGGATTTAGAGGAGAGGGAGAAGATCCATGTTAGCACACAACTCCTCACCAGCCTGCAGGCACCCAATACAACTTGGCTCTTTGCAACAGCAAGTTCCCAGCTCTGTGGACCAGACCAGAGCCAAGGTAAGTCTTGTCACTTAACTTGAAAATCTGGACTGACTCCAGGCCTTAGCTTCTTACAGAGTGATCCAAAAAGATAAACTAGAGCCTGTTATGACTACATTGTTTCCCCCTGACACAGTGATTAAATTGTCACGTTCCCTGTTGGCAGAAATAAGAAGAAAAGCCTTTCTAAAATAATGATTAGAAACTTCCAAAGGTGTGCATAAACAGTTAACTTGTTTATTAGAACACCCTCACCTTCAATTTCTATTACATTTCCAAAGTTGTATTTTCAAACTTACACAGTTTTACTTTCCAATTCTTGTGTCTTGATTAAGTCTCAAAATGTGTCATGGTAGAAATCTACAGCTATCATAACCTTACTCCTTGCAACTATAAACTAATGAATTACAGCATAATGTTCTCATCAAAAAAGTTTTGGAAATGCCAGACTTCTGGATGTCTTTTTAGATCTCACTAAAATGAAAGATAAGAGAAATTAATTTAAAATGGGAACTGGAGGGGGTGACACAGACAATGTCTGGCTAACACATGGCAACTTTGGCTGCTAGCCAATAACCTGTAAGAATTTATTAATATGAAATATAAAAACACATACAGCTAGCTGCATAACAAAAGTTATTTATAACTAGGATTATTTGAGGCACCAACCAGCCTAGACCAATTGTATAGACTCTTACGTTACTAAGAGCAGCTATTTTTTAGCCTTATCTTTGACTCCTGTGCCCTTCTGCAACACAAATAATAAAATTCTGGAGCTTCTACAGTGTTGACAAACTCCGTGATTTAAATCTCCGTAGATGAACAGATTAAAAAAAAATCCACTGAGTTGCAATGAGATTATACCCACTATCCTAATGTAGGCATCCTCGACTTTTTAATTGACACCATCTCTCTCTGTACTGTCAGCAGGTTTAATAATGCTAGTAAATAAGTTTTTTCTGAACTGAAACCCAAGTTCTTTGTGATTATGTCTCAGAGATGTTGAAAGGAACATTAATCATGGGAAAAAATAATGGCAGCTCCAAACCCACCATACGGCTTTTGTCATCTCAATCTTTGGGCATTTACTACCTGATAACTGAACTTCCCTTAGAAGATGGCTGGAGATTTTCTGAATTTTTAAAACTCCCTCTAATTTAGGGACTAAAAAGGATAATCTCTATATTTTCCTGCCATATACATTATCTTTGTACTGCCCACTGTCCCCAAAAGCATTTGGATATTAGAAACACCCTCCGTCACTTCCATATATCTGTTACAAAGAATTATTCTGCACCTCCTGATTTCATTTCTATACTGTAAACATGAAGAGCCCTGTCTAGGATTTGACCTGTAAATTTAGTAAAGTTTCTGTATAACCTTGCCTCTCTCAAAAGGAAACATGTTCTTTCCATGCCACACTAAGTGCCTCTAACCTTCAAATTTCAGGTTGCCCATCACTAACTAGTTTAAACTCACAAGACAAAACTTAACAGATCAGTACCAGTTTTCTGCTGTCCACCTCTCTGCTCTTATCCTCTTCCTCTCCCATCTTACCTTCACTCTGTCAGATCTGTACGCTTCAGTGATAATTTCTCCCATATTTCTCTCAGATTATCTCCACAGACCCCCGGCTCCACAGGGTCAAAACACACTTCAATATTTTAAAAATAATTTGGAACATTTTTAAAACTATACAAAATATATACTGTATAAAATTCTTGCAGATCTGTATAAGCTCTTCCTACTTACTATGTCCAATGTTTTAGACATAAATTAGAGGGAGGAATCTAATATTTATTAGAACAGTTGTATTTAACACCTAAACAAATTGGTATCCTGTAATTTTTAACTGACACACGTTGAAGTACCCTAGGAATGGCTCACTTACACATTATGAAAAAATTGGGGTTTTTTTGCAGAGAAACTATTTAATTTTATTGAAGAAAAAAGCCTTTAAAAATGGATGGTGGAGAGAAAACATGACACCTGCAGTAATAATGAACATTTCACATAACACATGCCCCTCCTTGCAGTAAGACGATAACCACCTATATTTCATTTGATAAGAAGACCCAGTGAAATGCAGGAAACTGCACATAAACATCTTCCCTGTGTCCTTTTACATACCTTGTAGGACAAAATTTCTTTGAACTGACGACTGAAAAAAAAAAAATTCGATTAACATCTAAAAACTCCTAAAAGGTAGAAAATAGAAGCAATCATTACATACTTGAACACATTTTACAGAAAACAGCAATATCTGTATCATGCAGAAAGGTATTGAAAAATACTAGAACCCATTACAGATCCAATTCACTAAAAAGCGGAAGTGTATTTGGTGGTGGGTTTTTTCCTACTATTAATAAAAATTCTCTCTTTAATCATTATAAATGCTAACACATACGTACTGTTGTTTTCTCATTGTCACACAAACACTTTATGTATATTTAATCATACACACACATACTTTGTTTGTATCACAAAGGTAAATTTGTGATAAAAACAAGTACAGAACACAGGCACTATGGTGATACAGCCAGGCTAAAATGTTTTATGATCATATAACATACGGAGAAAAAGAAAAAGCAAACCCTAAAATGTAGCTCAAGCTCAGGTTGATAGTTTTTTCATAGACTTATGAGGTTAGATTCAAAATTTTAGCAAACACAAATATTCTTGCAGCATCTACAGCAACAAAAGTTTTCTAAGTGATCATTTCCAATCCTTGTGGTCTAAAAACGTTTCTGGCCAAAAGTTAAACATCATCCAGCCAATTTTAAAACAGATCAACTGAGAAAAGTTATATGCCTGCTAATTTTAGAAGGCTTAAAATTTTTTGCCTCTTCATTAGAAGACTTACTTGTTTTACTGTGTCACCAGAGAAAACAAAAGGGACACACACAAAGAGATGTAAGTATCAAATTGACTAAGGAAACACTGTTAAATGCAAAGGTTATCAAACTGACAAGTTCTAAATAATCACTTTCCACAGACTTCTGTGCCAGAACACTTTGATATATAGAAAAATAAGAAAATTATTTCACATGAATGTGTAATATCTCTTTAGATTTGTTGATTCCTTTTAAGACTGCATGTTTCAGTTTCTTATTTTAGCAAATATATACTTAAGTCACTGAATGTAATTCCTAGTAGAATTAAATCTAATTCATCTTGGACATCCAAAATCCAAAGCTCAGTTTTATGAACAAAAAAAAAAGCCAACCAAAACACAACCCTTTTCCCCCACCTAGTTCTGACTCAGAAGTCTGTTTAACTCTTATCTTCTGCCACTTTATGCTTACCTTTTACATTTTATTTATATCAAAGGCATTAAAATTCTTAAGCATAAGATGTATCAGTATCTCCCACAAGGCAGATTTGAAGACAAAATACGTGCACAATCCATTGAAAAAGTATTAAAAATATGACCTGAAACACAGGAGAGCTTATCTACTTGGGAATAAATCAAAGGAGTTCCACAAGCAGTAAACTGTGGTATAAAGCAGACCCATTTCTTTAAACCGACTGCTTACATCCTCCTCTAACATTAAAATGTCAATTCCCCTTCTAAGAGTAATTTTCATGAGCTTTCTATTAACTTTGTGATTTTAAGATAGAAGTTCTGCATCTTAGAAACTGTAGCTACTATGTTGATTGCATAAAGTCTTCTGAGCCACGAATAGATAAATCCAGAAAAAAATAATCTAGGAATTGCCAACCTGTCTCCTTGTTAGGATGGGTTGACAAACAGGAGAAAACAGTTTCATTGTAAGTGTGAATCAGCTTACCCTAGTCACTCACAATGACCCTCAATTGATTAATTCCATACTCTTTTAGGATTTTATTCCTTCACTTAAGTTGGTATTTTAAGGCTTATTCTTGCAAGCTTTAGTTTACCTTCGTGGATATTTGAACTTGACTGTATTTTGAATGAAGCCATAGCAGCAGGGGGAGATGACAAAGGCTGCCCGTGCCCTGAGACAGTGTTCAATCACCATGTCTGTTGCCACCCCACAGGCGTGCAGAGCCACCTACAGCAGGGAAAACAACCAAGGAAACAAGAAAATTCATCATTAGAACATTCTAAATACAATCCAGCATTTTTTTGGTTGACTGAGTTACTTAAATTCATGAGGAACTTTCTGCAGCTAAAGCTGCTACACCAAAGGCCTGGTCTTTAATTCTCCACTTTTTTATTCCTCTCCTTCATATCTACATTGAGGAAAATTTATGGTTTATTCCATTAACAAGGAATCAACAATGAAGAAGGGTCACTCACCAAAAGCACTCAAAAGGCAGGTGCCCTTCATTGTGATATCAAATAAACTAAAAACAAATCTCCATAAAAATAGTAGTTGTGGAATACATAGTAACAGAAAAACTGTGTGGTGATTTGTCAAAAGTTTTTGTCAAGCAAAAAGGACTTAGAAATACAGAGAATTATGTCAAAACTGGATTTCAATTAAGCAGTAAGAGAAGTAACATATATACCTGAAGGTCACATTTAAAGGAAAAAAAATATGCATAAATTTAGATAATTTGATTTTAAAGTATTGAGTAAAACCTATAGGAAACAAACACTGGAGCTGGGGGAGGCATCAAATACAACGTGCCCTCCTTCAATTTTTTTTGTCTCTCTTTTTTTTCTTTCTTTTTCTTAGTGATGGGCTCTTCAACTAAAACTAAAATAACATTTGATCACAACTACCTGCGAGCACTGACATGTCTGGGCAACACACAGGTTGCACCCAAATTCTTGCTGCTCTCCTACAGAAAGGCAAGTTACTGCAGTACTCAATATATTGGCAAGGGAAGGCAAGCAGCTCTCTGCTATCTATACCTGGGATGCCAAATGCACCACTGAAATGGGGCATTACCTTCTCTGCCTCCTCCCATGTGCTCAGTACCTCAAAGAGTAGGACTGGCGCATACTTAAGTGAGGACACTTTGGGGCACATTTTTGATTTCATGCAGCAGTGTGTGGATTTATAAAACTACATTGTTTGCTTTGCTTTTTGTTCACTGTAAATTTAGATAAGAGGTTTAAAACTGCACAGCTCAGATTTCAGGGTTCAAAGCTGTTTTTCAAGGTAGAGCAACTGGAAGATAAAAACTTTGCTCTCAGATATAGATTTAAACAAAGTCTTTTTTGTTTCCAGTCTGCTTGCTGTAAGCTCAGCTGAGGAGACCATTAATCACCAACTGAACTGTAATTGCATACAGATGGAAACAAATATTCTTGTCTCAAGCAGAACATTAAAAAATTAACAAGAAAATAATTTCACAATGAAATTTTCTGCTCATATTAATTTAACAACAAAAATAGAACTAGTTTAACATCAGAAATAGATTCTTAATATCACAGCTATCAGATTATCATGGAATGTAATTATAGTTACTTCCTCATCTATCCAAGTAGAAAACAAAGCTCTCTGCTTTGTAACCATGTTTGATAAAGAGATCTTAAAACAGCAGCCGTAAAAAGCAGTAGCTTTGCTGAGCCTGTATGACCTGTTACACCAAGTGATTTCTTCTTCGGCTTTCCGAGAACCATTTAGTTAAGAAAAAATCCCAAATAAAATTAAAGACAAAGCTTTCTCAGGATATCCTACATATTGAACTCACTATCTGAAACAAAATAAAATGTGAAGACTAATGCAGATATTTGGAAACGAAGGCCTGGAAATGAAGAATTTCCAAGTGAACTCTTCTGACATATACTTCAGTATCTTCCTTGTCACAAAACTTGAAACAGAGAATATAATTTTTATTAAAAAAAAAACTCCACAGGGTTAATATCGTATTAACCTTTAAAAGAGGCCTGCCAAAATTAAGACAGGAATACCAATGACCACAAAACTGGAGACTCATTTCATAAAACAACTATAAAAATTTCACACATGCAATTCAGTATTATTCATGAGATCCTGATATTTTGAAATAGCTCTCTAGTTCACTCGCTGAGATTTATATGACAATGTAGCACAGAAAATAAAGCTAGAGAATCAGAAAATTACACTTGAAAAGACTGGGCTAAAACCATTTATTCTCTCCTCTTTCTCCTGCAATGTACTTCTTTTCCTTTCTCAAAAAAACCAACCAAACAGTTAAACAGCACTGTTCACGTACTATAAACCTTCAGTATTAACCATCCTCAACTACAGCCAAAACAGGCTTTCAGATGGATGATTTAAAGAACAGTCAGTCTTGCATGGAAAGCTTGCACTTTGCCACAGAGGTTCATATTCTATTAACAGAATAAAAAACTAGATGACAGGAATATTTACAGAGCTACAAAATACTATTTATGCCTTATTCTTCACTAGGGCTGCAAAATTCTAGACAGGACATTCATCTCATTTACTTTCATGGTCTGCAAGGACATACAGAGTTTTATTCTCTCATGTATTTAAGTTGTTTCAAGAATAATTAATCAGACACTGAAGTTTTGAAGTGGAAAAGTTATAATCACTTACCCCAATGTTAAAAGTTCCATTGAAATAGTCCAAATTTGCTTGAATGAACCAAATGTTGTTTAAACCTAATTCATCACTTCGGTCCTTCGCACGGATCAGAGACAACTCCTTATTTTCTATGAGTACCACCTACATTTCACACATAGGAGAAAGTAAGGCAAAATAATACTGAGAATTTGAAGTACAACATTACCAAGCAGAAAACTTTGTAGTTTATTGAGAAAACCTCTGAATTACTTGTGGCAGAGTCTGAGATCTACAAAATGACTAGTTGGAAACCCAGGAACAATTGAAGGCATTTAATACTTGCCAATATTAATCAGCTTGCAAATATTTTATGTTTTCCTATAACTTTTGTCTTCTCTGGAAAGCACCACACACATTTGGGGATTATGCTAAAAACTTGCACGTTTCAAACCTAAGTCCTCTGCTGAGACAACTGTGACTTCTATGTGTCCTTTCTACATACACATCTTTTTAGGATGATTACCAGAGATCTTTTTACTGAGAATTTACCTGACATGATGGCATCATATAAGCAAGAACAATTCCAACATGGCCCTGTGAAAACAAAAACAAACAACAAAATCTGAGTCACTTTTCAGTGTTCCCTGTTGTTCACTCATTCCATGATGAGCACCCCCATACCAACGTGAGAACCTTTGAAAGCAGCTAGAATATTTGCATTTGCACTTCTGCTTTGCTTTGTGGCAGCAACCACCTAGGACTGCAAAGCTGAAAGCTGAAAGAAATTGCACCACATAAACAAAAATATACATTACCCCTCCACTGCAAAAATCCACAATCACATCTCCAGGCTTCGCGAGCTTTGTCACTGCTGCTACTAAATTATTCAGCTGTTGCTGCTTCCTGAGAGCCCGGTCCCTAGACATCTTTCCTGGGGATGACAGAGAAAATGTCTAAGTAGTGATCAGCAGTTCTCAACACTGACAACTTTATATGGGTAGCTGCAAAGCACTGCAAATGCAGTTTATGGCTGAGATTAAAAATGACTGGAACACTTGGGCATCTTAATCCACTTCAAGCTAAATTAATATTTAACATACTAAGTATTTGGTAGAGCCTTCTCCAAAATTAACTTTCTAGTTGTTGCTGTTAATGTATCCTTAGGAACAAACTCATATAAACTTAATGTAAAGCAATCAACCTGTGTAAGCTCTGGCCTAATTCTGCTGCAATCCTGTGATTCATGCCCAGAGACAGAGTTCAAACACATTCAGAGTAAGGTTGCCAAAATAAATCCTCATTTACTGTATCTATATACACTATCCTTAAGCATTTCGGTTTTAAAACCTGTACTCTTTCTACTGTCAGTTTTCACTTTTCATAATAGCCTGCCCTATTTATTTAAATGACTGCATGACTGCAAGGAGGTACTTCTCAAAGTGACTATTTCTACATAGCAAAGTCTGGCTTTCCACCACATCTGTAACAACCAGAACTGGAAAAACCATTAATTTCTTTCAAATGTGCTTGGTAAAGTCCAACATAGAGTTGCTTCAGATGTAACAAATTTGTTGAGCTAGCACTTACGTATTTGTAAAGCTGCATTTTGTCTCAGAGGGGCTGAGTGCTGACAGATCTGTTAAAGACTCCTTTTGCTTGTTCAGAAAGCAGAGTTTGACACAGATATTGACAGCTCATCCTCACAATAAGAAAAAAGTACTGAAACAACTCTTTTGAATGAGTTTTCACAAAGGAGAGCAAGGTGCACCAAACAATTCCAGCAATCTCTGAAATATGAACAACTTTTTCCTACTTGGAGGACCATGCTATATTTGAGTATGGACACTCAAAACTCCTTAAATTTGCCTATTTAAAAATTAAAGCTTCCCAGTACTGGAGTGTAGCTTAGAATAAAACCCACAAAGCAGTCAAGTTTCTTGGTTACTACAAAAACTGTTCAATTCTCATTATCATGATAAATTGCATTTATTAGAAAATTTGTTTCAAACTATTCTGAAAATGGCGGGGGGGGTGTATATTTTATCACAAATAACACTTCACTTTACAAATAAACAACCAATTTCAACAAACTCATTAGATGAAATTATCACTACACTGCTTTGGACAGAATGAGAAAAAAAAATCACTTCTCAAGATACTACATTCTATACTGTCAGTGCAAAGAAAAAACTGTCGAGAAAGCAGAGGAAGTAAGGTAAAGTTCATCCTGTGCAGTTACTGAAAACTTTTAAAAAAACAGTAATGACATTTTAAAAATATGTTTTTAAGTCACTGCACGGTGACACTTTAAAATTTGTACTACTTCTGAATGGAAATTAGGAGGTTGAACATAACCTCCTCACTAAACAGCTTTATACATCTAAAATAGAGCACTTTATAAAAACAAAAACATTGTTACATTTAAAATATTTTTTTTACGCTCCGTGAAAGTTACCAAAAAATAAGAGTGCCAGAAAATTAGGCTTTCCAATAACAAATACAAACCCTTTAACACAATATCCAAAATGCTGAATACATTTTAAGGAATCAACTCTTACACATGAGTAGATCCTTGGAAAAACGTTTGATGAAAGACTGTACTGGAAACCTGTGGTGGTATGGCAAAGGAAGAAGAAGAGAAAATAAAAGAAGAAAAACCACACCACCAACATCTAAGCAGGAATTTTCCCTCAGCTAGGGTGACATCCATCTTAGGTCCTGCATTGATGGGAAGAGTCCCTTCCCCAATCCCTATTGGTCCCCGGTTCCTTTTCCCCTCCCTGTTCCTTCCTCATTGGTTTATGCCCCATCACCCCACCGACTGATCCTCCTCCCCTTATATAAGCGATGTACCCTCCATTTTGTCTTGTCTTCGGTCTATGGTGGTCTTCGGTGCCTGGTGGTCCTGGGATCATGCCACCACCCTAATAAAGCCTTGGAACCCCATGCCGAAGGCCCCTCTCGTTCCTTCACCTCTGCCGGCGCTCCCCTAGAGGGAGCCTGCTCCGTTCTCAGCCTGCGGACCAGAGGACCTCTGCAGAGGGAACGTTGAGCCAGCCTCTCCAGGGGCTAACTTTTATTTATTTTATTCTGCAACAGAAACCCTCATTTCTTGTGTGCCAAGTATCTATGTGAACTGCTCCATAGCTATTTCCATGCCTCCATTTGACTTATGTTCAGGTGTTCTCAACACCTATGGTTCTAATTGTAGACAATGAAGATGCAGGAATTCCAGCAAGTGCAAAATCAAGTGCTGCCACTATGTTTGAGCTAAAAATTCAGCTTCTGAGGTCAAACCTGTAACTTGCTAGGTAGACAGTTATTGTGATTATTAAATACCTAGAAACTCCTACACCTAAACCCCGCACAAGTACGTTCTCTGTGTCCCTGTAAATGTATGTGCATTCACAGACCTGTACACACAACCACAATGGATTGTTTAAGAAGGAGCAGTTGTCCTGAACACAGCTTTAATCCAACTGAGACTGAGTAACAAGTTAAAGGAATCAAGATCTGTAATCCATGTTTGTCTGCTGTATTCCCACAACTGAAACACAACTGTGGCAAGGGGAGCACAATGAACAGGGACTTTTATCAGGGTAATACAAGTTACTACAAGGGTTTTTTTCACCAATCAACATATCTTATTACTTTTGTTTCAACTATTTTGACTCTATCTGAAAAAGTACTTAAAATGTTGTTGGTCTAAAAGAAACTAACAAACAAAATGAACAGACGCCTTCCTGTTTTATGGAAGCAGCAAGAAACAGAGTCACATTTGAATTGTTTCATCTGATAAGCAAACAAGCAGCCACGCAAATCCAGACTTTTCCCAAGAGACCCTCCACCTTCATTAGAAGCTCACTAAAAGCTGTCCATGCACAACATCCACGTCTGACTATGATTACACAGGATTACTCCTATGCTGCTAAAAACCCAAGCTACCTCCTTAAAATTAGTTCAGCTTATGTCTGTAAAATAAAAGCACACTTCTAACTGCAGCACAAACATACTCTTGTGATGTTGCAGGTCCAGAACTAGTGGACAGCAGCAGCAGCAGGCATAAATTACTAGAAGTAAGCAGGGACATATCCTGGATATTACCTTGGATAAAATTTCAGGTTCAGCTAAAAACAGAAAAGCAAGCTTTTCAAAAACACGACAAAAGCATAAACAGAGGTATTTGTTTGACAGAATTCAGTATGGACTTGCCTTTATAACCTCAAGACAGACAACAGAGAAACTCTTAGCTAGAAATACACTGTGATGATAAAAGGTCAGCTCTCTTCTGGGTTTGAACACAAAACTTGCCTCATAAGCTTAGGTCGCTTCATTTACACTGCAACTCATTTTTAACAGGGGTTGGTTCTCACAAGCATTATCTTTAAAAAATGACTTCGACCTTCACAAATTTTCTTTTTTTTTTCTATTTGGTGAAAATAAGTAATGTAAGTACTTAAAGCTCATTCATGGTATAAAATTTCAAGCTCCCTTGGTGAAAAGCCCTCAGAATTCCAGGCTTCCTGAGTTCAAGTAACTGTCACAATTAATTCATTGGGATTTGTTGTAGTTTTTTTCCCTGGTAATTTTTGTGTCACTCTATTATATTCACTTTCAACTTCAATCTTACTATGACAGGGACCAGGCAGACAACTTTGTTTCCAATCCTGCCTCTCAATGGGTATTAACACAAATGTTCTGAGCCATTTTCCTGCACTATATGGAAGGACAGAACACACCTGTCATGCCTCAAACAGCAAAAAAATCCATGCCTGCAAATGCTCGCCCTTCCTTATCCAACTTCTCTGTTCTTATTCTCCACCATGAAGGTTTTTTTAAGAGTTCTGGGATTTATTAGTATTAAGTACAACTGGTGAAAACACCATCAAATTTTCATACCGTGCAAGAATTAGCAAATAGATTCTAGGATCCCTAAAAATCAAAAAGTAAAATAGTAACAGGTTTCATCAGCAAAAACATATCCACTACTTAGTACTCGTGAGTATTAAATTAATAAGAAATAAATTTTTTTAAGAATTAGCCTACAGTCTTCAAAAACTCTGGCAATTAACTCTTCATGGTCACCAACCAACAAGGTTCATCCTCCTTTATTGTGCAGGCAGTAACTAGTAAATATTCCCCTGAGAGATGGATAAAATCAAGTTTGAATCAATGGGTCTTTTGTCTGCTCTACCTCTGGACTTTGAGCTTGGTAGCCAGAATTACAGAAACATGGCAAGCTGTGATGTGGCCTGTACAGAATGTTAGTTAGCATTGCTAACTAGTCCTTCATTATAGCAAACAGGCAGTAAATTCAACTAAAACTTCTGCATCTAAAAATACTACAGCTCACTTTGCATTTCACAAGCTCTGTGATAGTAAATAATGTAAATTGCTGTCTTCAAGAACAGTAAGAAAAAAAGTAGTTTGAAATTTAGCCCTACAAGGCAAAACCTTGAAGAATGTGACATTTTCCTACAATACACTGAAAGCCCCCCAGAAAATTATTTGCTCCCTTCGTAAGAACCCAACTAACAGATTGCCATACAGTCCCAGAAAAATTAATTTTCAATAAACGGTCACAACAAAAATATTTTATTTGGCTTCACAAATCCAACATTACTGTTAATTCAGCCCATATCAAGCAGAACTTTAAACTTTCTGTGGTATTCAAAGGTCTTGCACTTTGGCATAAATAAACACTAACTTTTGAGAAGGCAAAGCCCCCTTTATTTTTGTATTACCTTGATCAGCGTTCAAGTCCATATAATCCTTTAGTCCTCAAATAATCCTTTCATATTTCTCAAGTTAAACTTGAAAAGTCACTAAAGTACCCTTAAAAAACCCAAACCCCATATATTATCTCTAAGAATTTAACCCTATTCAAGTTTCAAGTCCTATCACAGTACATCTGAACACGTAGCTACCGACACATACCTATAAGACACGGTACGTGCATTCTCCTATTACATATAGTAGGATTGTATACTTCTATTTTTTTAACACAAGTATTTTTTTTCTTTTACATAAGCCTCGGTTAACTAATTCAAATGATAACATGATTTTACTTTTCATGGAAATTCAGGGGAAGTATATTTACTGCTATACTGTTTACGTACAGCAAAAAGGCTCAGTGACTACAAAACAACAGATACAGTTTTACTGTTTTATACTAAGATACTGAACAAGTTTTTCTGAAACCAATGCTTTTTTTTCAATGGTAGTTCCTTATGATAATTCAGCATATTCTAATTATTTCCTAACACCCACAATATCTTCTGCTAAACTCTTTTTGATACCTGTTGGCAGATAGGGGGGCTTATTTGCTTCTTTGTTTTGGGGGTGGTTGTACTTCTGTGTTATGGGCTGGTGTTTTGTGTTTACACAGAGTATTAGTCAGATTAATATAGGTGGTTCCCATGCAACCACTAGAAAAAGCAGAATTCAAAAAGATGTAAGGATTCCAGCTCAGCTGACATTTATTTACAAAGAAATACTCTTAACAGTCAAAAATAATACCACCTTCTTTCGACAAACTCTGCCAAACCTTACAATAAATACGATTAGCAAAGACAGTAACTTTGCTGTGGTCCACTGGTCATCTTGGTTACATGAACTATGTTCTTCTTCAACTTCAGCTGCTTTTATTCAATCTCTGTGAATCAGTGCTGAAAGTTGAAGATCTGTCCTCCCCTTCTCCAGCCTGGGACCACCTTCCAGCTGTCCCCTTTCACTGTACTGCCCTGCCTCCCAAGCAGCAACCCATTAGCTTTCAGCAACATCTGTTTCCTACTTACTGCATGACCACAGCAGAGGAGAGAGGAGAAGTACCAGGAGATGGGCCAGCCAGTCTCGGCATCATCTCCAAGCATGCCCTGGCAAAGACCCAGTGGAATCGCAGCCTGAAACACACACTACATCGAAAGGCAAAGAGGCATGCAAGAGGCAAATGTGTCTCAATTCTCTTCTATCTTTTATAATGGTGGAGGGAGGCAACTTTGGGCAAAAGGAATGATTATATTTTTTGAGCACTACTTGAATTCAATCCAGCAAATAGTGTGTCTGTAGCTTGTTCACTCGGGCATAACTCAAAGCAGGGGACCCAGCAAGCATGGCTGTTGAGAGAGAAGTCAGATCACATCCTGTATTGGGACCTGAATATCTCCTCATTGATATAAATCTGTCCATTTAAAAGAAAAAGTTATGTTCGTACGGTTTCACTTTTGGGGATAAAGCAGACTTTCACTCCAGAGTAGCTATAAAACAATTAACACTACAAAATGTCTCTAACCAATTCCTCAAAGCAATCTAGATTGTAAAATGACACCGACCTTGGCTCTCCACTTGTCAGGCTCAGTATAAATTGTTTTCCTTATGTTCAACTCCCTTATAGTTATGAAGTAATTCAGTCTGGCTGTTTGAGTGATACTGGACTAAAATGTATCTGTCACTGGAAGTCTGCCTCCTAGCTACAAAGAATGTACTTCTTTACTATGTGCGTTAAGCCTAAGGGTCAGAATTTGAGTTCTGACCTGAATGCAGAATTCAAAGGCTGGCCTCTAACAGTGCGGTTTTAAAAAAGGATTTTGTATATTTAGTTTTCCTGCTTTACTTTGACATAAAGGAAAAGTAATTTGTTAGCAATAATCTTGCACCTTCATCTGGAGAAAATTCTTTTTCTTTTTATTGTTAAGTAAATTATTAAGGTATGCCTAAATGTGAAAAATAAATTTGAGTCCACAGAAAAAAGGGAATTCTTATCCAATGCTAAAATAAATCACTTGTCATGTTAAAATCACAGAATCGTAGAATCATAGGTTTGGGTTGGAAGGGACCTTAAAGATCCACGGGGCCGGGAGACTTTCTACTACACCACACAGCTCAAAGCTCCACCCAGCCTGGCCTTGAACACTGCTCGGGATGGGATATCCACAACTTTTCTGGGCAGTCTCTTTCAGTGTCACACCACCCTCACAGTAACGAATTTCTTTCTAACACCTAATCTAAACCAACCTTCTATCAGGTAAAAGCCATTGCCCCATATCTCATTCCCTACATGCCCTTATGAAAAGTCCCTCTCCAGCTTTCCTGTAGGCCCCCTTCAGGTACTGGAAGGTGCTTTAAGGTCTCCCTGGAGCCTTCGCTTCTCCAGGCTGAACAGCCCCGGCTCACCCAGTCCATCTGCAGAGAGCTGCTGCAGCTCTCTGAGCATCTTCATGGCCTCCTCTGGACTCCAACGGGTCCACGTGCTTCTAATGTTGAAATTTTAGAAGTTTATGAAGATATAAAATACCCAAGAAATGCAAAACCTGTTGAATTTGATCATAAAAATATTTCTTATAGTGTAGGATACTGAATCTGCTTGAATATACGAAGAACACATCATCAAATTATCAAAAAAGTTGCGCTGCTTTTACATTTTCTGCTCCATCAGAACCTTTTAAAAACTAATACAATTAACTTACACAATAGGTGAATTTTCAAAAATCACTCTCACTGAAAAGTAAATGGAAACATTTAACTCTGAACAGCTTCACAAAATTTTAAAGTAGGTATTTAATCAGCATTTTCATGAGATATTTCTCTGTTATCCTGTCTTCAGCAATGTAAACATCTAATTCACATTTTGGAAGGCCAGGGAAGAGAACAATCAGAAACAACAAAAAAAAACCACTTTGAAGCATCACAAAGTATTAACTATTCTAGCAGCCAAAGCTCTGTGGTGGACTTTTTTTTATTTAGAGGAAACTACAGCAAACCTTAATTTTTTTCTTTTTCATTCTCCTGATCTAGTTGCTTTACCAAGACCTAAGTCTCGAGGCATACCAAAAAGGAACTCATAGGTGGGAAAGTATATGCTTTCTGGCTCTGCAGATTATCTCACAGAGTTATAGTGTGCTATAAAGACAGAGGGGCAGAGACCTCTGAAGACCACCAGGAGAACTAAATGCTCACGCCTTTTCAAAAGGCACAGCTACAAGCTGCAGCAGAAAGATGCAGTCACACAAGATGATGTGGCAACTGCGCTGGCTTTCTGAGTGGTTTGAGCCCTGTTACTGCAGGGTAAACAAAAAATTCCTTTCTCTACTATTCCCTTGTCTGTACTACTACTTCTAGGGATGCCCAGGTTGTTTCTCTGTAGGCTGCTACACCACACCATATGGTGTGGGTCTCTCACTGCTTGTTCAAGCATGTCCCAGTGCTGCACTCCCCCCTGTACACGGCATATGTACAATTCAGCTTCCTCACTGGCCTGCTCCAGGCACTGTGACACTGGCCCAGAAAGCGAAACAGATTTCAGCACCAAACAGAATTGTTTTGTACTTACAAAGACTGCTTGTAATAATTCTTGTAGGTTTTTTAAGGTGTGGTCATGAGTGAAGCCCTCAGAGTATAACTCGTTTCTTCTTTTCAACCAGGTATATATTCCTACGCAAGGACTAAAGGACATGCTTTATTATTTGTGTCACCAAGGGACAACATTTACCAACCTTTTCTTTTTCCCCAAACTTGGATATAATATTAAAAGAATTGCAAGGTACAAAAGGAAGCTTGCTCACTGAACAATTCTCAAGAGAAAATGTAGTGTAAAGCAGAATAGCATCTATGGCTTCCTAACTCTGTTAACGCAGATGACCCACGGCAATCTACCATTCTATTTTAGTTCTCAAAGAAATACGAGTCTATTATATTACAATTAAGTCGATGTATTTGTTTACAGAAGCTAAAACATTTGGTCAAGAAGATACAAGATCAGATAGCTTAGGGTTATTATTGATTCATTTGCTCTTCCTTTACATTTGGAAATTGCTATTCTGATCTCTCTTTTAACACACTGGATGTGAAAATATCAATTTCCTCTTAAAACAATTTTCTGATTTAAGTTCAAAAGTAATGGAGCTGGGTCAAATTAAAAAAACCCAAACCATCTAGTTCTGATTGTATCAATATTTCCTTACTTTTGCATCAGTTTTAATGCATTAGTCCTATCATGAAACACACCGCTTTATCACAGACATTGCAAAACAGAACAAGTGAGCAATAAAACCCAGCAACATTAACTGAAGGGCTGTGCTTTTATTACTGTCCTCCACACCTCACCTCTTCCCATTTTTAAGTATTTTTTCCATTCACTCTTGGAGAATGAAAATATGAGCTAAAGATTCAGTGAAAACACTTTTATAGATGAGGTTGCAATGCAGAAAACCTAATTTTCCTTTCTTTTTAATACTAACTTTTAATGAAATAGCTTGTTTTATAATATGCCTGTCTGAAGCAGAAACAAACATATCCCAATGCCCAGAGTGTATAAAAGCAATCAGCAGCCACATTTATCCACACAGTTCGGAGGAAGGTGGTTGGGCTTTTTTTGTTGTTGTCTTTGTTGGTTTTTTTACCCCACCCTGACTGGATGTTTATCAAAACATATTCTGGAACTATGAGGTCTGGAAACGCCACATGCCATTACTTGTTTGTAAAAGGGCATGTAAATGCTTACTTTTTCAAGAGGTTACAGGCACATATGCCAACTCTACAACTTCACATATTTCTAAAAGCAGCAATCTCTACTAAATGAATAAAACTGCTATTAAGTTGTCTTGGCGTAGTTGGAACGTCTCTTCACCACTTCCCATCAGAGCACTGCATTAATTTAGTTCATCACAACAATTACTAGATTTTCAGGGAAGTTGTGTTATTTTGTTTTTTAACTAACCTCTGAGAAGGATGGGACTAACAAATGGGTTGATAAAGGCCAACATTTTTTGCCCAAAGCCTTCTTACAGCTGAGAACACATGACTGGTCTGCACTTGGTAGCTCCAAAGGCATCAGTCTCCATTCTGCAAAGACCAGACTTTGAATGTTCCTGAGAAGCCTCAGAGAATGAACAGCATTCATGAAGGTACTCATGTGCACATTTGTAAAAATGGGCTTAGCATTCACTGGACTGGGGGAAAACAAACAAACAAGACTTCCTAATCATTACAAATAAAGCCTATAAACTACTCTTCTGGAGAATGTACAGCATGCACTTTGAGTCAACAGGTAAGGCCAGAAAAGAAAATCCCAGAGGCCACATTATTTTTTATTACATAAAGTTTTTTATGATGAGTGTGATGATGTTTTAGCTACAGTCAAGGGAATAGGGGAAGAGAATGCTACAATGCATGATTTAAAATATATGGGGCAATAATCGAAAGGACAGGAAAGACAACTGCACTCCACAAGAGAATTTTATTGGGTTTTTTTAGATAGGAGTCCCTCCTGATCTTACTAACCAATCTGCTCTTTATTAAGGCAAGCTGTGCAAAACAGTTTTATCACTTCAGGCACAAAAACCCCCTACATCTCATATACACTATCTTGGTGTAGTCTAAAAAGGTCAGACAGCTATGAAAACTGACCTTTGACAACCTAAGCAGGAGCTTGGCCTGCTTTCTTTTTTTTTTGCATTGAAGTATTTTAAGCAAGAAAAGAGTAAGGCACCTTTGAAAACCATAAAGACATACACATGCTAGTAAAGTAAAAACTAATGTTGGGGTCTCCCTGAATGTAACTATGTTCTACTTTAAAAAGATTTGTTGTTTGTTTTTTTCCCAATTGCTTATCTTCAAAACTTATCTTCTGAATATTCAACAAAAAGCAAGCCAGACACAAACAGCTAACATAATGTTTACACATTAATCTATTATTTATACTTTTAAACTATTTTGTACTAGATTATGAAGCATCTATATGCACTCAAATTAATGAGTGCTATCCACCTTAGCATGTATTTGCTAGCCATACTCTTCCAAGTTTTTCACATTATAATATTGTCAACAGCAACCTTCAGAAGAATCATGTATCAGCACCTTTCCCAAAAAATTAGATTAGCTCCAAATTTCTCAGTTCCTACACATTTAAGCTAACTGACAATGTCCGTTCATCCTTCTTCTCATTCTGAAGCCTTTGAGATTCATATTTTCAAGCTATTTTTCTAGAATCCCAAAGATTAGGGAATTATTTTGTTTTAAAATGTCATGACAGAATTATGAGCAGAAAAAAAAGACTCTGCAATCACCCTTCTTTGCACATGTATTCATATCCTGCCTCTCTCCCACTCCGCTTTCTTCACCTTTCTGCCTTACCTTCACTCCTTTAGGGTCAAGATTCTATCAAGTCTGCTCTTTTGCCTGTATCTTATGCTCCTTAAGTGCCCAAACCCATCTATCACTTACAGAGAAATGTTTAAGATGAGAAAAGCACAGCAATTTAAACCTTAAAAAGTGAAAGATGATAAAACATTTGGGGAAGAATAAAGGAAAGGGAAAAGCAACCTCTGCTGTACTAAATGTGGGAAAAGGTCTCTAACCCCAAAAGGAGTGCTGTTCTACTTACACACAATATTATACCAAATGTCAGCAACATCCAGGCTTGGGAGACAGGGGTTACTCATTTTCTGCAAAATTTCTTCAAATGAAGATGTCACTGCCTGACAATGAAACCAGAATCAAATGGTTTGTTTCCCTCTCACAAGCCTTATATACTGATTAACAGCTCCTGTCTTGCTGAGAAAGGGGAACTGAAGTCAGTTCTCACCGGGCACTAGGAGTGCTCATCTCTTGCAAAAGCGGGAGAGCTCCTTCCCCAGCAGGAGGCTGCTGCTGAGGTCAGAGCAAGGGCCAGAAGCCCCTGCCATTCACACTCACAGCTGGCCAGCAGCAGCTTGCCTGCAGGGGAGCAGCTCTCAGCAGTTAAGAGACAGCAGGAACAGAGATTTCCCCTTCTGAGCTCCTTATGCTGAATTGTTTATAACTGATTGTTAGGGAAAAGGTAGGGACTGAATTGCCTCTGTAAAGGAAGTCATGAATAGTAAAGAATTAAAGGAAAGCCCAAAAGACCCCTTCTGATATATTATATATACACCAACTCATTAATTCCCATCACCACCTCTAATGGAGAAAAAAAATTAAATATTAGCTATATTAGTAATTTGGATGATCCTGTCTTTGATTTGCTTATCAACAAGAGTGAGAGAGCCTGAACTAATAAACCAGAAACAAAAAAAGCTGCTTAGAAGACAGACATGCTTCATTTGGCCGTTATGTGTCAAGCAACTGGACAGCTGGCTGCAGGACAAACAGCAGGACTTTCAGCTTAACTTTACACATTATGCCTGTTTACTTTACAAAGATTAATGGTTGGAGGAATTCCTCCAAAACATCCTGATGAAAAGGAATTTCATCCTTGAAATTTCATCCTGCATTTCAGTCACTAGGAAAATCAAATCCCACACAGCAAAGGTTTGATGATTGATTCATAACGCATTGACATTTCAATATGCAAATAAAAACATCATTTCACAATGGCTGTATATAACTTCCAAACAAAGGCATCCAAGTTGCACATGGAAAGGCCAAGGTTACACATTTCTCCATTCTTTGAATTCTGTCTGATCTACACACTGCAATTATCACAGCACTTATAGTTTGATCCTGTATAAATCTGGAGTTTATGAAAATTTCAGGAAATTCAATAAAATTTGCTGTATAAAATGAGTGTCTTTGGTATTCATGTGGTTTATGTTAGCTAAAAGGGCTGAAAAAACATTCAGTAGTTCAGAGGAAATATAGGAATTACAGAACTCCATCATAAGGTTTTAATTCGGTAATAGTAACTGCTTGACCACTCACCTTTTTTCCTTTCATTTCTTTTTTCTCTAATTAATTTTCAAAGCAGAGTTGGGGCAGAGGCTAATCAAAATGAACTGCAATTTAGACAGTAAACACAATTATTTCCTTTAAATACCTATCTAAGTAGGATGTTTTCTATACAATTTAACTGAGTCACCAGCTTTGGATA
Organism: Pachycephala philippinensis; assembly: GCA_013397055.1. Classification (NCBI taxonomy): domain Eukaryota; kingdom Metazoa; phylum Chordata; class Aves; order Passeriformes; genus Pachycephala; species Pachycephala philippinensis. The sequence goes on from VWZT01006696.1 coordinate 28,796, forward strand.
AGTGTTCTTTTAATCTCTGATGTTGAAGGTCAATATCTGCTTGTGCCAGGTTACCAGTTTACCACTGTAAATGCTGATGATCAACATTAAAGTTTGTTTAACCTCCAGAGTGGCACTCTGGAATAAATAAACTTTTGTTGTAAGTAGTACATATGACAGATTTTAGAAAAACTAACAAAACCACCACTAACAAAACATTTCAATTAGCATTTCTCTTTCCATAGCCTTTTCCCTGCAGTGCTTTCTCAGACTATGAAGGCACGATGAGTAAGCCATGAGCTGCTGAGATGGCAGTCCCTCAGCCATAATTAAGTGCCTGTTACAGAATGCCTGCTGTGCAATTCTCCAGGCAGCATGCCACAGCCAAGTACAGTTACTAAATTGTCCTTTAATATGTCTGTGGTGCTCTTAGTAACCAATTTGGGTCAGAACCAACATCTCAGCATTCTCAGCTTGGAGAAGTTCTGTAACTATGTAGAAAGAACCAGACCACTTGCTAATCAAGGCTGGCATTCACCGTTACAGAAAAAACCCCAGGCTTTGTAACAAACATATTCGTAAAGACAGCCAGTCCATTGGCACCCCCACCAGCTTTAAAGTTTTAATAGATATTTATCCACACTAACAGAATCACGGCATTTTGCAGAATGCTTCTGTTCAAGGTGCTCCTTTTCATTGTTGTCAGTAATCCAAACCACCCATCCAAATCCTGCTAAGCTAGGTGAAGCACAAATTATCTATAATCATCACAAACAAGTCATGATGCAGTAGAAGACAAACCAATGAAATAAACAGAATAAATATCCACTCCTGTCTCCTTAATGTATAAAAATAATGATGTGGTCATCTGGATCAAATTACATAGCAATAATCACCCATTACCAACTAATACTACTTTATTGCACACTTTATGTCAGAAAGATTGTGAAGTTAAACAATCCTTCCATCAATAGAAATTCTTCATGACAAGCCAAAAACATGCAACATGAAGATAGTAACATTTTACATCAAGTTTAAGACATGAAAATGAAATTTCAACATGTTTTAATACATTTCTGAATGGCCACACATTAAAAAAAGGGCAAATATTTCTCAAATAACACAGAACTGTCACCTTATGCTACACAACACTTCACAAGTAAATACATTCCTAGAAGGTTTTCAGAGCATGTATAAAATACCAGTTAAGAGACAAGTTGGTTATATCAATTCAAAAGCTGCCTAATGATGGAAACTTTTTAAAATTCTGGCTAATCCAATGCAAGATCACCTCAGAAACACTGCTGAAAAGCTAATTGTGCACACAGTTCTCCACTACATACATACATGCTTGACAAAAGAGCAAAAGAGGGTCTTCTGTTATTATAAGGAATAAAAGTACTCAAGCTTGAAAATATTGTCATTTTCCTGAAATCCAAAGCAGAGGCAAAACTGAGTTTTCAAGACAACAAATATATAAAATTGGCACTTGCTGCCCAATCAACGGTTCTAATAATAAAAGGCTCCTTTTTCTTGTGTCTTAAGCAGCTTTGTGCCAGGTGGCCTTTTGTATTATTCTTACATAGTTTATGAAAGCAAATAATCAGGAAAATCCATAAATCCCTTCAACCATCTTTGAAACAGAGACCTGGATTTAAATGGGAAAAAAAAGTTAATGAAACTGTGGGCACCAGCCCAGTACTGCACTCCAGTTCCCCAGGCTTTAGAAGTAAGAGCCTTAGGAAACAAAGTCATGACTTCATTTGGCCCTTCCACAGCAAGCAACCCAGAGCAGCACTTTCAGCTTTACACAACACTTCTGTTTACTGTACACACTACCAGCATACTTAAGGCCACCTAACTAAACAGAAAGGTCATCCATAAACTTATCTCCTCCACAAAAACTCTGTACTAATTAATTTAGAAGAGGAAATGTATAACAGTATCCTCTTCCTTTTCATGTTCTCTTTTTGTTACTCTAAAATATGTGAACAAAATTAGACAAACAGTTTTGAGGGGATGGAGAGAGACAGAAAAACTGTGCAGCATGAACCAAAGTCAATTCAAACAGCTTGCTGAATTTCTATAAATCGAAGCCAACAGAAATGAAAAATTATGAACTCTTTTCCAACAGAAATTAATCAGCTCAGTCAACTAAACAAAGACCCAGGATAAAGAAGTATCTGCCTTCAGAAACTTAAAAAGAAAATATATCTCCCACTAATTGCCAGAAGGCATGTTTATGAAACATCTGCCTTAATGAAAAAATACACAACTAAACATAGACTATAAACCTAAGATATTTAAACAAGAGGCAATTATTTGTAGTGTGTTGTGTAGAAAATGGGCTTTGACACAAAATTTATGTGCTAGTATAATGTCAAAGGAGCCAAAAGCTGGAAAACAAACAAAAAAAGCCAGTACAAAAAGTCATCACAGCAATGGTTTTTTGAATAAGACCTCTGGAGGCCATACAGCCCTTCTAGTGCAAAAACCATCTCAGAACTCTTTTTCCTTCGCCATCACCAAATGTGGATAAGGAGTTGTGGTACTGGAGGTCATACAGACACATTTACTCTGTCATCATCATTTAATGCTGATGCAGAAATTGATCCAATAGGTCACCAAGTATCTGGGGCTACAGACTCCCTCATCACCCAATAAACTGTAAGAGGGGATGTGTAGCATTGAAAAAAATGAATGTTTTGTAGACTTTATATCAGTACCCGTCAAAGAAATGCCTCAGTGGTCCATCTGCTAGGCAGTGCCTCAGCTAGCAGTTCTTAAACATGAAATCTCTTCTAATATATCTAAGCACACATTTCTGATAAATGACTGTAGGAATGCTTCGCATCATTTACAAATGAGGACACACTAAAATCTCTACATAAGGAGCCAAATAAAACCTCTGTACTGCAAGGATTATTCGGTATATTTGAACGAAGTTGGCCTGTCACGTGTACACACACAAACCAGGCTTAAGCAAATGCATATGAAGCTCAGACAGCAAGAGTCACCTTCTTCAGAGCGGGGTGAATAATTTGCATGTTCTGTTACCCTACTGTCCTAAGTCTTCCTATTCACAAACTCCACACAGAAAAACCTGCAAGATTCTTACTGCATCCCATTCTATGTACAACGGACACACTGACAGCCAGCATTCCTTCTCTGGACTTGTAACTGTGTGGGAAATTGAGAAGGAAAGATCCCAGTAACACTAGCCTCAAGGAAATCAAAGCTCCCTTAAGTAGCTGAAAGGAACAGAGAAACAAGGGGATTCTTCACCTCTGAGAGCAAGGCACATCCATAGTCCTGTTGGTAGCTCTGAGACAGATGTTCTGCAGATGCTTGAGCCTTTATTGACCCAGAGAGCAAAGGAAACATTTGGAGAAGAGCGAGCTAATGGGGTGTGGATGTTGTGTGCAAATTCTCCTCAAGGCCAAAGGCACAAAACTGTTCTGACAGTAACCAGTACAGCACAGCACGAAGCCTAACCCACAGCGAGAGGGGTCATCAGTCAAATCAACAGCGTTATACAAATAAAATCCTTAAAATGGGTGTTTCTGCTTAAGAGTGGAATTATTTTGAGGCAATTTGATGGGATTATTTTACTTAGATTAAACCACTTCTGCAGTAAACCAAGCTGAGGAGACTCAAAGCCAGAACAAGCATAACTATACAAAAAAATTATATTGCAATTACATGGAAAAGTGCTTATTACAATAAGGCAAAAAAGACTGTACATGACTAGAGAAGCACCCATAACTGAGTATTCAGTAGTTTTTAAGAGGTATTTTTAATTCAAAAAGCCATGAAAACCTGAGCTGCAAAATAGTAATCACAATCTCCATTGTGTACCTGCATAATGGCAAATATTGGCAGAAAAATGCAAGATAGTCAACAGCCACTGAAGTTTCAGGATGGAAAAGAATCAGTGGTTTTCCATTCAATTCTCCCCTTATGTACAAAGGAGTTCAAGATCCTTTGATAAATCAAAGTCTGTAAAGCCCATTTCTTCTCTTGTACTGCAGCTTTATACAAAAATATAACAACAAAGTATGCTTCTAATTTTACTCATGCAGCAGCCACTTGATGTCTTACAAATGGACAACAGACCACATTCTATCAGATTTGATTTTTCCATAAAGCTGTTTTGAGTTAATAACTAAAATATTACAATGCTAGAGTTTTTCTTTAAATAAATTAATTAGTACTGAACTGAAAATTCTTCAGAAAATTAACTTAAAAAAAAATTAGTTGAGCACTGTGCTATGTCCCTCTCTACCACACAACAAAATTAAATGAAATACAAAATTCATGCAGTAGGGAGCACTCCCCTATGCAACATATTTGTGATACAAAACTGAAAGAAATAAATAGTCATAATGCTTGTTTCTTTGGCACTGTGTATACTACACAGTAGCAAATCTGAGTCACCTTAATGAACAACATAAAATTAAAAAGTTGTGATTCTACTGAAGCTCTTGTTGATCAGTTTTTACATGACCTCAGCAGCACTATTTCTACTCTGAAACAAAGTACACATATGGTTGCAGTGAGGAAGTGTAAGCTCTACAAGCCACTGCAAAAATTAAATTTACTAAATAAAAACAAAATCAAAAGGAATTTTCCTTATATCTGTTTAGCTATCTCAAGAAACACATGGTTTTTAAGCAACTATTTCTGTATTTATTAAAATTATCAACAACTTATTCGAAAAAAGCTCTACATTCATAAAGAGCCTTGAACTAGATATATTACCTAATTATTCAAGATTACTTTATCCATGCAGGACTTTCAGGAAAAAATATACCACAAAATCTGCTCATCTTTCCGAGAGCAAAATCATGAACAAGTGTGTCCACCTAAACCTGCATGTTTTGAATGTGACACAAACCCAGGCAAAGTGCTGGGTTGCCAAAGCAACTACCATGTTTTGCAGAAAGTTACTCCTGTGATTTTCAGCCCCACTGTTTGTCATTGCAACAACCTACCAACCTTCTCTTTATATAAAATTGCTGTCCTTGTGGCTCAAATAGGAGCTCAACACTGATAATCTCTGCCATATGTTCCTCTTGCTCCCTACAAGTGAGAATCAGCTGTGACTATGATCTTCATGTCACAGTTAAAAACATACAGAGGCGCAAAATGCAGTTATTAACCACAAAAAAAAATTGAAAAGAACAAATTAACCTTTGTTTACAAAACAATTAATATCCAAAACTTCAAGAAAGCTTGAGTGAAGGTGTGATTTATATTCTGCATTATGTCTTACCTAACATCATCCAAATAAGTTACAGAGAGCTTATAACGCCAATATACATCAAGTGAGATCACAAGTGGGCCAAAGCATCCGGTAACAAGCACAAGCAGAGGAATGTCAAATACGTGCTGCAGATAAGATGGAAAGTAATCCATTTGGCAGATGTTTCTGAGTAGTGTAGAATACAGGATTAAGAAGTGTTCTGTCTCAGTTCAGCTTGGGTTTTTTGGGGGTTTGTTTTGTTTTTAGAGAAGCAGATTATATTAATGAAGAAATCATTTCCAGTCTTTCAAAAATGATGAGAGCATACTAAAGAAATAATGGCAATGCTTCACAAAAATTGTGCAGCAATAGACTGCGCTCAAAAAAATACATTAGAGAACACAGGGACACTAACGAATTTGAATGAAGGGTATATATCCATTTATGTTGGCTTTCATAATCATATTCCTCAATATTCAGCATTAGCACACATAGAAAAGCTGCACAGCTACTTCATGGGTAAAGAACCAAATCAGCTACAAGAATAAATTCAAAAGCTGTTCAAAAGTAAACATCTTTCTTAACCTTGATTCTAAAAGTTACATACAAAAAAAACCTCAACTCTAAACCTCCTGCTTACAAGACTTTTCACAGCACTTGCTTACAGTTTTGTATTTCCATTACAAGAAAAACAAAGCATAGCCATAAACCTAATTATTTTAAAGGATGTCATAAACATCCTACAATACACTTTCATGTTACTACTACTGAAGCAAAAATGAAGGTTCCTCCTATGGCAAAACACTGATTCAATATCACTCTGGGAACTCAAATAACACTTCTAATTCCACTTCCCTTGCCCCAACTTTTTTTTTAAGAAGCATTTAACTTGTTCTGAAACAGCTTTTATTTAGCTACCATTCTCTCTAAAGCACTGTTGTTAAGCCAAGCCAGGTTTCAGGTGTCCTTTCAGGACTAGCACAGCAGTATCCAGGCACAAGTTCCAAAGTGAGTACTAATTTGTCACAGGTACAGCAGCATGCCAATGTCTAATTCAGATCAGACTTCTACTGCAAAGAGATCTGACAATGAGACCATTGCTTCTGTTGTGAAACTGAGGTGCTGCAGGAGTACAAACAACAGGAAAGTCCCTGGCCTTAGAACTCTGCAGACCAATAGATGACTACTATGATAAGAAAGCTAAACTTAGATTTGCAGCAGTCATATGACACTTGTTAAAAGTAAAACCAGTAATTCTGCCTGCTACAGTTGAAAAGGTCTAAAGAATACAAGTAAAAAAAAAGGCCCACACCATCAAATTAAAATACTTCAAATACTAGAAATTTATCCATATTAATGTTGAATTTGTCATTAAAGTCCACAAAGTTTACCTTGTGCAGAAAGTCTGATAACCTGGTTCATTTTTTCAAGTTACTACTTCTAAACAAAGATTAAACTACATCCTTTTCCCTGTATGAGGGGGAAAATGAACTACAAACACCAAATCCCTAGTTACATTACTGAAACATGCATTTTGAGACCAGGCAACAGACATCCAAGTAGCTTCTGTTGATGATACTGAAACATAAGAATTAGATAGATACATAAATTTTGAGATCAGGCAACACACATACAAGTAGCTTCTGCTGATGATACAGAAACATAAGAATTAGATAGATACTTAAAATTTCCAGTAAAATATATCCATTGCTACTGTAAGACACAACAGAAATATGAGGCATGATTCAAGATATTTTATCTATAAATTCACTTATTTCTTGCATAAAATTAGCAAATACAGTGCAAGTAACATCATCCATGTTCTTTGGTAAAGACACTGGTTAATTAAATCCCCCTGAATTTGTACTGAAACTCATGACCCCATCCAGGATGCAGCATGAAATGCTACTTCATGGCAGTCTGTGACAGGCAACAACATTTCTCCCGATCTCAAGCAATGAAGGATAGGAAAAGAAAACCAGTTTCCATATGCAGCTTTGAACACCACATATCCAGCCTACAACAATTTACAACCTGAGCTGACATTCATTGCAGCCTTAAAGGTATCAAGTATAAAGTTTAGGACAGCAAGGAGTGTTTGTATAAAACAGTCAAGTTTAAGAGTGCATTTTTACTTTTGTCCAGCATACTCTGGTTCCTAACAAATGAAATTCTGCAGAAAACATGCAATGCAGCCAAGAGCCCAGGTAAAAACTTTGTCCAGTGGAGCTTCATGGAAGCACTCAGAACAGTTTATACTGCCAAGAAGGATCTTAGACTTTGAGGTGGGGGGACGTTCTTTTGTTTCTTATTTCTTGTCACTAGAAATGCAAGAACACATGGAAGATCTGCAAGTGGGACATTCAAAAGCATTTAAGCAGATTTAAGAGCCCCTCACCAATCAGATACATCAGAAAATTCCAGGGAAAGTGTGCTGATGGAATGACTGCATGAATGATACCTCACCTGGTCTACTCACACTACTGACATCAGCCATTTAAACACCAACACAAAGACCAACAGCTCCATGACAGACCTGCAAAACCTTTAAAGCAGAAGCTGAAATAAAAGCACCATATCTCCCTCTATTATCTTTGGATCCTTAGATCAATGTTCTGCACTAGGAGGGGACAAATTTTATTGCTTCAGATTAGATTTGACTCATTTTAATATTGAGATTATTCTCCAATTCTTCTACACTTACAAAGTAATTCTACAAACAGATGAACTTCCTACTTGCCTTTGCTCTTCAATACTTTATAAGTTTCTAAAGGATGTGAACTCCTTTTGATATCGCTATGGTAAGATGCCAGAAATTTGACATGAGACATGAGCCAAAAATTAACTTTTCAGAAGCATTTCCAAACCATCTGGAGAAGAGGCATTTCGAGTACAAAATAATTAATACCATCTTCAATAAAACACTAAACATACAGTAGTCTGGCCTTTCCTTTGTGTAATTAAAAGCCTTGAAAGCATCAAACTACTCAGAACAGATAATGAATCATTCAAAATAATGCTACCTTCTTTTTCTTAACACTATTAGGTTTGGGGTCTTTTTCTTAAACACAGCAGAGCTGACTTCCTTGAAATTGCCATTTAGAACTTTAAATGAACAACTGTGCATAAAAACACCTTCAGGAAGAGCCAAAATCAAGCTCGTGACCTCATCCAATGTAAAATTGTATCCAAATCAAGAAATGCATTCATGGTTCTTCACATGAATATCCAAACACAATGAAAGTACAGATGGAAGCCATAAGTAACTCCAAGAGATAGAAAAATCCTCCTTAACTCACACTTTGTCACAGCTGATTTATGGTTTGGAAACAAATTCTGTACCTCAACTCTGCAACACAGCATGACTGGGGGAGGGAAGCAGGAGGTACATGCAGCCCCTTGCACAATGCTCACCTTTGAGCACACACTTTGAGCACAAACACTATGTTCAAGGTATGTTTTATGTGCACAAGCCCATTGTACTGCCGGGATGAAACATCCTGTGATTCATCAACTCCTTATAAAATGCCAATGAAGAGCTCCCAGATATTCACTAATGCTGCACAAAACTTGACAATACCTCAGTAATGATTCTGATATCACAATGAGGCAGTTCTATACTTGCAATGAACAAAATCCTGACACTGGAAAATAAGTTGTTCAAAACACATTTGCCTACGTTTCTGAAGGAAACTGTTTCGTTTAATAACCACAAAATAAACCTCCATTTTATTTACTATGATAATTTATGAATGCACATAAAATCTGGGCAATCACAAACTCTGGAAACAACCACTAGCCTTAGAAATAACTACATAAGGATATTAAATACTAAGTAGGAGTGATTAATAAAGTTTCAGTCATCAGGTAAAATCAAAACTGCAAATTAAGAACACAGCTTGAATTATCTATTCACAACTAATCTACAAATAATCTAACAGGTTCTCCAAAGATCATTTAAAAAAAAAAAAAAATTAAGCCATCTATGAGGTATTCCAACTTCCAGCAAGTCGTACTTTTCCCCCAAAGAAACAACAAATAATGTTTTTAAAGGACTTATCCCCAGAACAAAATATTAGTGTCAACAAATTTGAATGAGAACATAATATAAATTCTTCTGATGTGTTCGCACTATTTTGTTACCGAGGAAGAGGAGAAGGAGGCAGACTCGGGCTCAGTTTGATTCATTTTCTAGGCTGCAGTCTTTTCTGTGCATGGCACAGACACTATACCTTCCTTCTCATATTTAGTCAATCTTCTGATCTTATCCTCTGTGTAATTTCCCAGTGCCTATATTTTTAAAAGCAAGATTATATCAGGAAGAGAAGTTGTAAGAGGTTCAATCAAGAGAGAGACTCTTTTTTGCCTTGTTTGCAGGGTTCATTTTCAATGTTTTGTTCCTGTGCAATGCTCAGGCCAAACAGCTCTTCACATTCTGACTACTTTCCTCCTAATGAGGATGGTCACTTATTCTCATGTGCTCAGAGTGTTGCTACAAAAAAAAAAATTAGTCAGTTCGTTTACATCCTTTCATTTGTCTATTTTTTCTTCTAACATATTAAATACGTTATTTCCCTTTCCTTGGAATTCCAGCCATAACCTAGCCTACAATGCTGTCATGTTTTTTAATTCCAAAATACTGGCCCTTGAACTACTGCAGTATTTATTGATCAATTAAAAAAATTAAATCTCTTGCATAAATCTCATGTTGTTACTTCTATGCCAGAAAAAAGATTTCCAGAAATTTCCATGAAGCTTCTCATTTCCTTACAAATATCTTCTCAGAATTACTCCTTCGCCTCAGAGAATATAAAACTCCAGCAGAAGCTGAGCTGATCAGCTTTCCCCTCCTTCACTCCCTGCTTGGCTGTTACCTCTTTTCTTAGACTTGAAAGCATTCAAGGCAGAAAGTGTTAACTCTGCTACGTGTTTATACAGCACCCAGCACAACACACTCAGCAATTATTGCTTTTAGGTGTACTACAACACAATGAGTGTGTCACCTGTTAAATCATCAACTCTAATTTGAAGACGGAGGAAAAAAATGTTTTAAATCACTTTTTCCAACAGGTGGTCCAAAATTTTGGGATTAGAGATTACCAAACTGAAAACTGTCACATAAAAAGCATCTTTCTCTTGGACGACTCCTTAGTCCAGGGCACAGCTCCATCCATCCAGGTACATCTTCTTATCCAAAGAGATTGTGCTGCCCTCCTGTGGTGTGTGAAGATTTTAAGCTCCAGAAGTCACACACAAAGCTAAGAAAAACTCTGATTCTGCTCTTGAAAGACAGATTGCATAGCTAAATATTACACTTTGAAGAAAGAAAAAAGCCAAAATGCTGCTGCAGGGGTATCAAAGGTCTTCTGATGCCTCTGCCTGAAAGGACTGCTTAGGCTTTGTAGAGGAAACACTAAGAACAGTCATGTTAAAACTCAGCTGTCCCTCGGTTACAATGTGTAGAAAACAGCAACGGAAGTGACCTATAAAAATGCTGCAAAGACAGGTAAAGACCCCCTAAGTTTAAATCCTTGTGTTGATTATGCTGCATAGGTAAGTTAATTATGAATCCCCGCACTCTGGGATTTGGCAGATGGGTGACACAAAGGAGCTAAAGGCCATGAGCTGTACACCCTATCATTGATGTAGCTGAGATTTAAGTCTAATGACAAAACTTACAGAACAATCTTCAAACAAGCAGTGAAGGCATTTTACAGCAAGAAATACCAGAATACTGAAGCAGATTAAATATCCCTTTTAAAGTCAAATTGATTTTATGTAGCACCTATCTCAAATTTTACAGCAACTTGAAATACTAAGATATTAGTATATTCTTGAAAAAAGATTATGAAGAGTTATGTTAACAACAATTTAACATTTTATCCAATAGACTATCTAGAATATTTAGAGATAGAAATGTGTTAACTCCTCCTCCACCTAAATCTTTCTAATACAAATATGATAAATATGTCATCACTGTCTTCTCTATAAAGTGACACTTTGTAGCACAGCATCACTTCTAAGTACACCTTATTGACATTAAAGGATATGATTTTCTATGTTTCTACTCCCCAAAAATACCTCTGATGATGATTTTGAGCCATGTTCAAAAGAAAATGTCTTTTTGAATCATATTAATCATCTGCATATTTGCTGGACGTTCCAAACCATAACTGCCAGAATGGATCAGCATTCCTTCATTCCTCAATAGCAATCTTTCACAAAAAATGACCTGCACCCCCATGCTATGGAGTACTTAGCACAAACTCAACCTCTAAACCTCTGGTGTAGGGGATAAAAAATGTAACTTTGGGGCTCTGCTATTCCATGAACAGGGAACATAGAAATATAAAAGGGAGAAGGAAACTAGTAAACTCTACTGCAGTTATATCAGGAGGAAAAGAAAGACCAAATAGTTTAAATGAAACAAAGGCCAGAGTTTCTTAGCAGGCTATTTAACATTTATTAAAGATTTCTGATTAAGATATGAAAAATTAATTTAACAATTCTGTTTAAAAATATTTACTAGGCACCTATGAGTTAATGTTTTTGGGTTTTATGGCCTTCCATGTGTCTAAGAACTTCAGAGACAAAAGAGAAAAAAACTTCACAGTCTAACAAATAAAACTACTTTTTCTATCTAGGGCAGATCACACTCAAATTCTTTGTAGGTAAAGTCAGTTCAGGCCAGTGACTGTCAAGTGCACACATTTTTTAAAAGTTCACTCCAGATTAATCAAGAACATGCTTCAACCATCAGAACTAAGACTACTGTGCATTTACAAAAACAAATCACTATGAATTGTCTTCAGTTTCCAAGCCATAAATCCGTAAAAAATTACAACTGGCATATTGCAGTATTTAATTTTAATTCTTTAGGTATGTTCAGTAAACAAACACAAACCATGACAGGTCTAAAAAAAGCATACACTGAACTTTATGTACAGTACTCTACAAAACAAATTTCTCTGAAGCCTAATAAACTCCCAATTAACAAGGACTTGTGAACTGTAAAAATCATACCAGGAATTAGACCTCATAAAACCTGAACTTTTGTAGTAGGGGATATTCAATACGAAGTGTTAAGGCTTCAGTAATTCTGTGAGGGCTTACACTTACTCCACAAAGCAAGGCACTAAAACAAAGGTGACACTTTCTAGTGTGACTATCAGCTGTATGAAAATCCATCAATCACACTCATCACAACAGGATTTTACAGAACAGACCAAACACCAAGGAGAACATGTCCTCACTGAATCAAAATGCAGCTGTTAGAACTTGGTATTATTCCTTCTAGTATGATTTTTAATAAGATACACTAGCAACTGTTGTTGTTCTTTGCAGATTTTGAATATTTCAGAGGCTGTAGGCATGTCATTTAGATCAAAACATCACTTAAGAAAATGCAACAGACTTCAAGCAAACATAAATGTACTGAACTTGTATCCCTCATAATGCATATGCATTGATTCCATGAGGCATAGAAGCAAGCTATGTTTTCAAAGAAGAAGAGTATTCAGTTTAGTAAATCATTGTGCCTAAAAATCATTACTACATACTAATTTAACTTAGCCATATAATACCTTTACCTCCTGTCTCCAAATAGGCATCTTAAAAATATAAAATAATTAATTTCCTTCCCTTGTTTTGCTTGGTAACCCAAGACAATCACAAAAGAAAAATGGAGGTAGAGCACAGTAACAGTGGGAACAGTGCACATTGTCATGGATGGGTTCTCTAGTTTGGTGACAAGCCTAAGTTATTATTTCCAGCTAAACCTGCAGAAATTTTTGTCTAAAAATTAGTAATTGCCTGCAAACTTCCATAAAATTTGTCCTCAGGCCAACTATACAATGTTACATCCCTGAACAGTCAAAAGATTCTAAGAAGTCACATATGAAATACAAAGTTTTGCAAGAATACCCTTTTTAAGGCAAGCCAGTAAAAGAAGATATACCACTGCTTCCTATATTACAAAAATGAGCATTTTTCCTTTCTCTTTGTTATTGAATATTATCTAATTCTCAAGTATTTATCAAGATTATGAGGCAACCTGGCTGTATTGCCATCACAGGTTTGCCAGATCTTGAACTGCGAAATATAATGCACACATAAATGTGGTTTAAACTTATTTGAGTGCAGCAAAACTGTAACTTTAAGGAGAGGTTAATGAGAAGCAGCTTCAGTTGAGTTTCCCTTGGATTGTTACACCCATGTGGCTTGCAGGCAAAGAGCTGTCTGATATGGAAAAATCAGTTGAAGAAGAAGGATGAGTTCCTGCTTCAGGATGCCTGAGACACTGAAACAGGCTAAAAAACTATTTAAAAAAAAAAATCTTCAAAGTCTTTCAAAAAGTCCTGACAGGCTTGAAAGGGAAATAGAGAACTTTAAAGTGTTTCTATTAACTATTTTTGTTTTACAGAATAAATGACTGTCTGGATTTAATTTTAAAAATACAGTTGCTTTTAACATTTAAAGTAAAATATAAAATTTGCATCTCTTGATTAGCAAAAATCTTCATAAAATGTCAGATTCCCTAAACCATCTTTGATTTTTTAACATAATGTATTCTTAACTTGGAAAGCATCTTTCAAGTCAAAATATTCAAAAGGTAATACAAATATAAAAAGCAGAACAGAAAAACAGTGACCTAGCCTCACAAAAAACCCCAGAAACAACCCAGATATACCGAATCAATTTTGACAACAATTTCAACTCAAGTAACTCTAATACACCATTTACTGCACAATTATTATATTATTCAGTTCTATGAGCAATTACAAACAACTTTAACATGGACATGAAGTCACAAACTTTTATATTGGTTAGAAGATGATTACATCATTACGTGCTGTTCCTTTCATTAAAACTAATTTTGTTTTTGAGAGTTAGAAAATTTTCAACATTTTCTTCTTTCCCTGTTGAGAGGCCACACTATGTTAAAGTATCCTTTACTTAATATCAGTTCTGGAAGGTGAAGCTAATGCTGATCCTTCAGGATTGTTGTTTGGTACCCATCAAGACTGTTTAATCAAAACATCAGTTAATCGTACAGAACTGGAACATTACGCTCTGTGTTACTGCTCTAGCCTGTGTTATTCAAAGGTACTTAAGCTTCAGAGATGTTTCTAAATTACAAATGTAAACGTGGTTTTACTCTTGTTGGTCCACCTGATATGCTTAACAACACATTTTTAAAATCTCTTTGTAAAAACTACTGTCCTTCCTAAGTTATTCTCTCACTTTAGAGTATCTAATTTAATCTAGTTTATCTAGATTAAGAATCTAATACCTAATTTTATCTATTTTAACCTCCATTCTGAAGAAATAAAATGAACCTGTGAACCTGCCACTCTTCCCTTAACCAGCTATCTTTTTAGCATTATTATTATTCTTCTCTGAATCATTCTGCTTGACACAAGCAATTACAAACTTAGTTTATAGCCAGAATCAGGTAGGAGACAGGCACAGATGATCATACCATCCATCTAGCTTTAAAATTTATGTATTGGTGAGTTTAAAGAATGCTGCTGATATGAAGAAACAGAGTACAGAGGCATTTCTAACTAGATTAATATTTCAGATCCTGTCCAAATAAAAGAAAATAAGAGTTGCAGGGCAAGGCAGAGGGGTAGGAGGAGCTGAGGAGAGTTTGGGGATTGAGAAGTCATTTTATAAAACAACACCCTAGTAAATAGGTAAATGAATTTTTAAAATAGCCTCACAACTATTTGCATATTTAGTCTTCAAAGAAAGACCAGAGGTTTTATCTCCTGTAGACAAATCAGCTGATGCCTTAATTCATAAGTTATGCATATTAGAAGAACAAATTCTCAGCCAACCTAAATTATTTAGAAATAGTAGACAACATAAAGGCAACATTTTCAATATTAGCTATCTCTACATCCTGAAGATGTAGCTTAATTTCCCCTCCCCCACCAAGACAAAAAAAACCAAACCACATTTACAGTATAGTATTAATTATTCTGTGTCTTATAAATCAAGGTAACAAATCTCTTCAAAACAACAATTTAAGGGACAGCCTTCTCACTGAACAGTGGTTGCTGGGCTTTTCAAATTTTGTCTCATTTTAAATGCTAAGCATTCTAAAAATCTAGCAACTTTCTCAAAAGTCTGAACACTGGAATGCAAACAAAGGGCATGTATCAATCAGGGTATCATTTTATTCAGGTCAACCTTTCTGTGACAGTTTTATACAGTAATTTAATTTGGCCATCAACTCCCTACCGATCACAAAGCAAGCATAAATCAAACAAACTTGATCAGAGTCATTCTGTCTTCAGCTAGGCAGGCATGCATTGTCTTCCAATAAATTAACACCCTTTCCTGTGTGCCCAACACAGAAGCTGTGAAAGGCCTTTTCATTTTCCATACTGGTTTTATAAAAATAGTGCATGGAAAATTTCACCTCTACAAGTCATAGATTGTCCCAGTCAACTCAATACTATTAAACCATTTTTTACTAGAAATAAAAAGTATATTATATACTCGACATGATTCACTAGGAAGTATGTTTATCCAATCCATTACATTTGTTTGGACCAGCTATAAAGTTAAAGGATTACATGTGTTCCATTAATTGGTAAGAGCAAGCTGCACTTGTAAAATGCAGTTATTTTGATCTACCTTTATTTATTTGACTATAGTTTTTAAACTGACCTTCTTCACCTCAAATTCTTCATACATTCTGTAACTGACCCCTCTACCTCCTACTGTGCATGTACAGGGGTCTTATCAGTTTCACCTGAGACTAAGTCATGTTTCAGCTAAGGAGTTCTTTTTCTGACCTACTACATTTCCTTCATTCAGGAAAAAGGAAGAAGACACTATCTACAAGCCTACAGAATTTGGTTGCTACTTGCTAAGTTCACTCTGTGAGCAGTTTCTTTGGAAAGAACAGTATAAATCTGCTCACAACTAACCACTACCTTTGTAAGTAAATACCATCTCATGCATACTGTGACTGAAACGATGGTTCATTTCAGATGAGATACCACAAATAAAGCACTTCTTTTAAGTACTTCCTGCTTAACAAGTATTTCAACTCACGAGAAAAGTAGTAAGGGTTTGTAAGACTGTGGGTCAGTTACCTCTCATTCTTGAATTTCACAGTTGGATAAAAAGTATAAATAAAAAGATGTTTTAAAGAAAAAAAATAGATTCCTGTTTTTAAAAAATCTCTTTTTTTTTGTTTCTTTCACAGTGAACACAATGTCTGATGAAAAAACATGGCAGAACCAAAAGCTTCTATCTCCATATATCCTCAAAGTAATAAAGCAGCAGCTAGAGTTATCATCATCCAACCCCACATTCACACATTTTCCCCCTCCCCGTCCTGTGCTTTGGATGAGCCTAAAGGAAGCACCTCTAATCATATCCAGCCAAACTGATCTTAATATCCACAAAGCCTTTGCAGTGAGAAGGAAATGAACCTGAAGACAATGAATGCATTCACACACACAGGACCAGGAACACAAGCAAAGACTCCACGATTAACTGAAGTTCCAAAAAGGATTAAAACCCCCCTTTCTACTGCTGCCTAATAAAACCACAGAGAAGATGTTGCATTTCTTTGTTGGTAACAGATTAAATATAATCCCCTCTTTCCCAAACTTCACGTATCATCAGCAGTAGCATGCTATTTCCATTCAATAGTCTTATTGCAACAAACCCCCCCTCCCAAAATTTTTAGCCACAGCCTTGCTAGGGAAAAAATGAAAACATTTCCTATGATGACATACATTGGTACAGGGAAATAATCACATGATGTATCTCATTCTCCTTCTGTCTCACATTGTGACCAACTATATTTTACATTCTGACCTGCCACCCTCTTTTTACTGTCTGTACATATTGACAACCACAGTAACTATTTCTATGGAAGGTATCTATGGATACCTTTACTTCTAAGGAAAACTCCACACAACCAAGCACTGAGCTTGGTTAGGATTTCTGGGTTGTGTCAAATGCCGACTGCAATCAAGGTCAATCTTTTGGTCCCAGTTTGGTCATCAGCTGTTGATGACCTGAGGGAAGTTACACCACTATGTGTCACAAACAGACTGAATTTTAATACAGATTTGAAATTACTTACCTGTCTTAGAGAGCTCTGAAACATACTGAAAACTGGCATATTTTCCTATGCAACAGTTAAGCAGCTTCACCAGAAGAAGACCCTTTAAACACACACACATACAAATCCTTACCTTCCCCAGGACTGACTGCAGATGGTAGACTGGTCCAGTCTAGGGTCCAGCTGGGGCATGGATGAGGAGAAAACTTTGCTTCAATTCCATTTTCCTACATGAAAGGAAGAAAAAAAAAATTAAGACCCTTTACCCACTTAAGTTGGTATTGAAATTCTCACTAAATTTAATGGCGTCAGATCAAACTGCAACACTGTCAGCCTAAGTGAAACTCAACAGGCAGATGACTCTATAGTATACAACATTCAAATTATGTATTTCTCTCATTCTCACTAGAAAGCCGTGTTCGGTTTTTTTAGGAAATGCTGTCAGCTTCTATGCAAAAAATATCAAATTATGGAACACGATGGGCAGTTTTCTTTAACAAAACTCATCGTTCCCAGATGTTCAAAGCTTTAATCAAACAGCAAAAAAACCCCAAAACCAACCCAATTGAAAAGGCTGGATAACGAAGCCAAACATAAGAGCAACAGTTTTCTGTCATTCTTTATATAAATATCTTTAAAAGAGAAATACAATATTGCAATTCAAATAAAAAGTTACTTTAATTATTCAGAATAATTGATAGGGCTCCAGCAGTCCTATCTTTGCCCAATTCCTGAATGAATCAAATATCGGAAGAGAAGAAAAAAGCAGAATCACTTCTAAGTCAATGTGTATCAGATTTAAGACAAACAAAGGGTATTAAACTGTTCAAGGCTGTCAAAACCAGCTTATACAATTCTAATAAATTTTACCTACTCCAAGCCAATATGGCTATAAAATAACTCATTAAAAAACTGAAATTACCATTAACTTAGTCATGGTTGGCCTTGGACCACCTATAAAATGACTGTCTTCATTATCCTCTTCTAACTCATCAGGAACTGAAGAGGAGTCCTGTAGCTGTTCCTCTGGAGCAGACATCAACTCTGGAAGCTGGAGAAGCTCCATATTGCATTTGCCAGCAGCCTTCTTTACTCCAGGTACTTCTTGAACTCTTCGATACCAACTGGATATCAGTGGCAAGTTTACCAGATTTTTGCCTTGTTTCTTGCTGGAAACCTAGAAAAATAAAACGAGAAGGTTGCTTGCTACTGTAATTTTCTTTCCACAAGCCCCCAAAAGGCACGAACTACAGGAGTGAGCTCAGCTCCATGCCCGAGCACATGCACTCACAGCATAATGGCAAAACAAAAATCAGCTGGTTCAGAGCTCCAGGTGGAATTGCCAGTTGGCCATTTAGACTTTACCTGCAATTCCCATATGCTTAATAGGGTGAAAAGGTTTACATGACCAATTTTAATCATAATTTCAGTCAGTAACAGGAAAATTCCATTTAAATAATACTCTTAAATGTGTGCTATTTCCTAACGTAGGAGTGATTAGTTTTGGTTGGTCATTAGACAAAAAACCCCAATGCAGTAATTTGCAATGAATACTTAACTCTAATCATGACATTATGGTACCTGAATGCTCTTTCCCACAAGTACCCCTTAAAAGCTCATCCAGCAACAGCTATTTTGTTGGGAACTGCAAGTCTGAAATACCTTAGACTATGTGGTAACAGGCATACCTTACCTCTGGTCTTTACTCAAGTCTTTGCACTACATCTGTGACTTTTTTTTTAATCAGTACTGAATTTTTTTTTTTTTTACTCATATATTTACTAAGACTTTTTTAGAATCTTAAGTTCATATTTTTATACAATAATGTTAACTAGTATATTTCTTTCTGAATTAAGTGTATGTGATTATGAGTTAATGTGGCCTCCAATAGAAATCAGTATTTTAAGTGTAAAAAATGAAAATTTCTTAAGTAAGAATATGTTGCACATATTAAAAAAAAAAATATCCAAATCACATTTTAACATGAAGTCCATGTTAAGATGGATGCATTTGATGAAATTAAATAACTTTTGTTTAGATTCCCAAATGTTCTAGAACAATGGAGATCATCCCCTTACAGGAGAGGCTGTGAAGTCTCCTTAGAGACACTCAAAATACAACTGGACACGATCCTGGGCACCCGGCTCCAGCTGACCCTGCTCTGAGCAGGGTGGTTAGACAAGACGAGCTCCAGAGGTGCCCTCCAACCTCAATTATTCCAACTTCAACTGTTCTGTGATACTGTGCCTGCTTTAAACTGAAAATTAAAAATCATGATTACAGGAACAGGCAGAAAAGGCCAGGCAAAACCAGCATTCCTCCACGGATCTGTCTGCAGTGTGGAAATAGAAATTGGTAAAGAACGCTTGAAATGAAATGAAATGTCCAACAGCTTCCCTGCATGCTGTGTTTATAATATGCATAGGGTAACCACAAGTAATTAGCAATAGCTAAAGGAGCAAAAAAGGACAAACTGTGTAACTTCAGTATGTAATGTAATATCCTAATAGTAACATGGGCAAAAACACATTAATTCGGTTAAGGAAGAATTCTTTTGGAAAGCAATTCTAAGAGGCACTGTTACACTTGTCATCATGTGTTCTAAATTGTATTTTAAAAAGCGAATTGTGGCTTCTCCCTGATGAGGAACTGAGCTTTTGTTATACTTCTACTAATTTTCAACAGTTACAACTAATAAAAGATGTAACAAAGGTAACCTCAGAAGGATAACAGCAATGAAATGAGATAATGAAAAACAACTCTTCAGCTTCATTATCTTACTTTCGGTAATTATAATTACAATCAGCTAGTCAGGTCTCCTCACATTTATGGGATGGTATTTTCCAGACACATACTCACTTAAAATTTCATTATTATTCACAGCCTTAATTCAAAGTGGAACTGCAACTACAGTGATTTTTTAATCCACTTATAGTTAGAAGTCCAGTTATACAAGTGACAAATAACACTTCAATACAGAATTAAACTCTGGCACTTCCATCAACAAGAGCAGTTTCAACTCACTGGCTGCAAGAAGCTTTCAGACGCAACTTTTTCAATTTTGATGATAACTGTAGGCATCAAAGTATAATTGCTTAGAAAATGATCGTTCCCCAGAGAACAGAAATAAACAAACATCATCCCAGAGCTCTTGTAAATTAGGTAAAAATGGACTTGAAAGCCAGGTTTTTAGGGCAATCCTAGGCATGAGCTAGCACAAGTGTACTGCAAAATACCTAGTTCATAAGCAGCAGAACACCAGGGCTCAAGGGTAACACATAAAAAGTCAATAAATACAGCATTCTCAGCTATTCACAGGACCTCTCCGGAATGATTTCACCTACATTGCTGAAATCAATTAAGCATCTGATGCAAATATCTTCTCATGCCTAACACCAGTAAATCAAACATTACTCTAAAAAGTTATACTCTTACTTAAAAAGGCCTTGGAAAAACAAAGACTGAAATACATTAACGTTTTTTAAATAGTAAGAAAGCACTTTGTCTTAATATTTTTGTTTAGTATCATCCATACAGAAGTTGCTGTTCACCTCCAATTACGTGATTTGCAAAACAAACAAAGCAGATATGAATTAAGAAGCATTTCTGAAAAATAACTCATCATCTTAATTCAATGGCAGCACATTGCTATCATCATAAAGAAATCCACTGAGGATGATGATATTGGTTAAACAAGTTATAAAGTGGACATTTGCCACATTATTAATATTTGATAGTCATTATCTTGATTTTAGAGATTGTTATTCTCAATCTGCCTAACAGCATCTTCTCCAGGAATTCCACTTGTTTTCAAACACCATAAGGGAAATTTGGCAAACCAGTTTGCAAAATCAAAATGCAAATATTCCTGGAACAGACACCAGCTTAGCCATAAATATAGAGTAACTGCAGGAATACTGGTAGGAGGCAAACTCATCATATCATTTTACTGTAATGGGAAATAAAGACATAGTTGTAATTTCCTTAAATCTTTCCTGTGCATATATCCTCATAAAACTAAGTACAGAGATTATAGTGAGCAAGACTCTTGCACAGTCGTGCCACAGAAGTTTTTCCCACTGTAGAACTAGTTTTTAAGTTGAGCTCAAGTCACCTGTACTAGTATTTTAAAATCATTATTTTCTGGGCAAACTGGTACCAAAATATTTCAGTATAATATTTTAACAATTAACGGTGTTTACTAGCCATTGATATGCTACATATTTAGAAGTAACTTTAGTGATCTCACTAATCTCTGTTTTTTGTGTTTGCACAAAAACAAGTCTTCGATTTTGGGTTAAGGTCACATTGTAAGCACAATATGTTTCAAATTAACATACTTTACAATTTTTAGGTTCTTAAAAAACATACATGTACACTAGTTGATATTTGCAGAATTTGTTGTCTTACCAAGAACTGATGGATGCATGGCAAAAGCACTAGATCTGCCACAGTAAAATAAAGCCCTTCTGCAAAAACGTGGTCCAAGAGCGGAAGGTCAGAGGTTTTCGTTCTCCTGATGTGAGGGGCCTCCCTGTTGATTGCATCTGGTGCTTCCTGGGCAAGTAGTTTAGAGAAAGCTACACTCAGTTCCAAACTTAAGGGTGGATGTTCATGGACTTCCCCTGGTTTTGATTCCTCTGTTGCTTCTTTACCAAGCACGGGCACTGCAGCCTGCGCACCTGCCTTCTGTTGTTGAAGTTTTTGCCTTCGAATTTTGTCATCATTATGTACTCGGACAGGTTCTCCAAGCTTCCTTTCTAACAGTAAAATGTCAGGAGGAATAGCCTGGCAGTGCTCAGGAGAGGCTGTCAAAAATCTTTCAACAGCCAGAGGTATGCTGATCTCACAGAGTCTGGTCCACTGGCTAACCTGTCAAATAAATTTACGTAATTAATGTCTCTACAGAAGGAGAAACAAAATCCAGGGTTACTTTTGGTCCACTTCAGCTTTAAATACATTCTTTGTTAATCTTAGAAACAAAGACATATCTGTATTACTTTTGCAACAGCAGAGTTAGAAAGCTAAATCTTATATATAACAGAATGAACAGTTATCCAGCATAGTGTATTTTTATTTCCTTATTATTGACATAAAATTAGGGCGGCTACATAACTCATACGAAGCAAAGCTGTGAACTGGGTTGAAGGCACAGCAATCAATGGCAACCATGGAAATAGCAATCATGACAGGGTGGAGTTCAACCTCCTGAGAGGAGTGAGGAAGGCAAGTCTAGGTGGATGAGCTGCCAGATGAGTAAACTGCTATGTGATAAATGGGCTGACATCTCAACTCAAAGGGTAGTGGTGGTTAATGGTTCACACTCTACCTGAAGGCCAGTTAGAAGTGGAAATCTTTAAGGGTCTATCCTGAGGCCTATCCCATTTCATCATCTTTACCTGGAGGGGGGAGATGGAATACACTCCCATCAAGGATGACAGGGAATTGAGCAGAGCAGACAACAAATTCCCAACAAAGTCCAAGACAGAGCTGCTATTCACACGAGCCTGCACAGACTAGGGAATGGGCTGAGAGGAACTGATGTGAAACTCAATAGAATATTCCACACCTAGGAGGGACTTATCCCCTGGAATGGTGCAGGCTAGGGACTGACCACCTGGCCAGGGAGCCACTCTGCTGAAAAGGCACTGGACAACCTGGTGAGGGTAAGCTAAACAAAAGCCAGCAGTGCACCTTGACAGTGAAGGCTAACAATATATGGTGCTCTGGAATCAAAATTAGCAAGAAATTAGGTATTTCTTAGTTTACTTCAAACTTTATACTGCTAGACATGAAACAAAGATCTGACCTATTTTTTACCATTAAGGTTATTTTTGTGCTGCTAAAAAAGTAGTATCTTCAATAATAATATTTTTTCATCTTCGTGCCAAAATACAGGTACTTCTCTATAGAGGAAATTGCATTTTCTAAGCAAATTAAGTTTTTTACTACAAGAACTTACTTGACATCAATATTAACAGTCTACTTCAGAGCAATTAATGCTTATTAAAAAACTAATTAATGTATCTAAGAGAAAGACACACTCACTTCAGCACAGGCTTTTAAGCAGGTCTTCTTAAAGCCCAAGAGCTCCAAAACATCCTTTTTAGATGGATCTGCCTCGAATGTTTTCTGTATTATATGTCTTAAGACCACAGAAAGCCCAGCTCGGCAGAATTTGTCATCTTTCACGACAACAGCAGGCAAACTGCAGCTCTGCACAACCACTGGAAGCTGACACCTGGAGATTAAATGGATCTCAAGATCGCCAGCGAGGTTTTTTGTCACACACTGATCACCCACATCTTCGCCAGTCGGCACTAAAAAAACTTTAAATAATTTGCAGTCACAGTAGGATAGCAAAAACAGTGAGATAGATGTATGAAGAGGAAAGATACTATCTCTGTGCTGATGAGAAAAAGCCAAATATAAATGTTCTTCAGCGACACTGTCTTTCATCTTCTTCCTGAGATGAAGTTCCTGAAATAGAAATCAGAGTACAACATTCATAAAAGAATACAGAATTAAAAAAAAAAAATTATCACTAGTTCTTCTACTACCTGCTACAACTGATTTTAACATAAAACACTACTAAAGACATCCTGCCTGAATAATTGGCAGGCCCTTTTTTGAAAGAAAAGAATGGTTCCATATCTACGCTGTCTCTTCACATACAGATCATGGATAGGAAAATGATCTTACATTTTCTTTTTACATTTTAGCATATTTCTGACATCAAACAAAACCTAAAGAAAATGTTTCATTTTCAACTTTTAAGTGCGTACACATTTTAGAGTAAGGCTTTTTTTTTTTACATCAAAATCTCCCATAATATTAACTATGTATTACTGAAAACAACAAGTTCCTGAGCACATATCTACAACAGTCACTTCCCTAATACAAACATCTGTCTTTCTGTAACTGCCAAAAGGCATTTATAGCAGGTATTTAGGCCATGGGAGATAATATTGGTTTCAGTATTAAAAATTAATCTAGATTTGGGTGAGATAATAACTGAAGGACACATAAGCAAACAAACATTCATCTCATGATACTACATGAACACCTCAAACACACAATTACTTTAAAGCAGTAGAATTCAACAGTAGCAAAGCTGAAATTAGTATCTTCTCAGTATATTAAAAACTCAAATTAATTTTCCTTATAGTGGGTTGAAAGCTACATTTTCCCTACTATAATATTCCACAGGAGTTTAACATAAGGCACTGATGCAGTAATTCTTCTGCTCCATCACTCAGCAGAATTGCCCATTACCTTACAGACGACAGCTGGCATTGAAAAGCTTTAGACACTAGATGGCCCTCTTACAACAAGCGTCACGGACCACAGCCCGAGTGTAGTGAGGAAAAGAAATTTAACTGTTCCTAAGAAAGCTCAAACCGGGGTTTTATATACATACAGATATAGCACGAGTGACACTGGAACAGCATCAGTCTTTCACATAACTGTGTAGATTAATAAGGTCTTTGCACAATTACATGAACACGATGCAAGTATTTTTTTCAAAAAAGTTTTCATTTCATACATCTTGATTATTCAATTTATTTTTTTCCATGTAGACATATACAGCACGCTTACTATTTTACATTACCTACCACAGGGCCAAATCAATTGCCCAAAAAGACGCAGTGGAAGAATAAAATCAAATCCACCTGACATTAAGAACATACTGATATCTGTTACAGTGAAATATTTTTAAACCATTAAATAACAACAACAGTGGCTTATAGTGTTGTTTTTCTTTAATTAATACACTGCCACAAAGCAAACAGGACAATACACAATGCAGTACCTACTTTACCAGAAGATATTTTATTTGGGTAAATCTTGACAGCATGGAAGCTGAGACAGACTCAATATCTTAAGTACAGCTCTGTGGTAGAAATCATATAGTGAAGGCAGTGCCAAAGAGGTAAATCAAGAAGAGGTGCTGCCGAGGGGCTCACATCTATAGTGACTAGCATTTGAACTCCTATTCTCGACTACGGGACCTCTTTCAATGTTAAACAGCACCCTCATATGCATTTGGGTTCTTATTTTTTCTTTCCATGGGAAGTCAAACAACTCACAAGTCCACCTTTTCCTGGCCACTCAGACATACACATTCACCTTAACAATCACTTCACCACTGAATTTTTTCTTCTGCTTGACCTTCGTGGACACAATCAGCTACTTTGATCATTATCATGCTGTACAAGCCTTCCAAATATCTTGATAAATTCTGATGAGGTTTCTATTTCCGAAGTTTATTATTCTATAGTTTCCAACTACTAATCACCTGTTCTTACAAATTATTTTTTAAAACTTCGTACAAGTAATTTTAACAAAATGGGCTTCTGCAATGACTGCAACTTGTTACATAGGTCATTAGAGTATAAAAGCATTCAGTCTGGATTTATTTGAATTATAAGTTATTGCAAAAATTCCTATGTCCCTCCACCACACCAGTAACTGAACATCTCACAGCCTTTCTTCTCAAAGAGTCCTGCAAGGTGGAAGTTTCCTGTATTCCTGTTATACATATGAAAAAGCAAAAGCACAAAGAGAATTTTTAGTTCAGTGTCACACTGGAAGTCTGTCCTACACCAAGACAAAAAATGGGACCTTTTTCCTTAATGGCTTTGTTGTTCACTTGGTTGTGAGATTTTGGGGTTTTTTTAAGGTCAGTCTATGACAATGAAAACTGCAATGAGGCTAACTGTATTCTCAAGTCTCTCACAGAAGAGAAACTAAATTAATCCATCCAGGAGTTCTGTCTATAAGTGACTTTACCTGTGTTTCTTCATTATTTCCTGTGAGAAGATAAGGCCTTCCTGAATCATCACTGAACTGAGCTGTACACCCTTAGACTGCCACACCACACCCCTCTCCCATATTTTACTTCAGAGAATTCCTCCCAACATCTTGTCTCTAAGCACTGACATTATAAAGTCGCCTCCTATATTTTTTGTTTCCAAGACAGGCTCTTTTCTGCACCGTTTTGGCTCTGCAGAATCTATATTCCTTGTGGATTTATGCACAGATTTTCAATTCAAAGATTTAACAGCCTACCTGGTTGCCCATGCTCACTTAAGTATTTTCACATAACTACTACCCACCCATTAAATGTGTTTATTAATCCCTTGGCAGCTCACTAAGACAAAAGCAGATGCCGACATACACAATAAAATGAAACGTGCAATACAGAACTAACCAAACCCACTAAGACATTGCACTATTTGCTCACAGTATTTTTTCCCCAGCACTTTTTTCTCTAATTAGACTGTAAATTCTGTGGGAAGGGACGGATTTTTATTCTATTGGCCATATTTACAGTAGCCACTGTTCGAAAGAGGGAACATGAGAAGCAATGATCAATGCAGGATTTGTACCGTAAATTAAAAGACAAAGATAAATAATGTTGCCTACTTTTGGTATAAAAGACACCTACTTAAAAACTATAAACATTACATAAGCGTAACTTTCACTAGCTGTGCTGGTTTTTACCATTTTCTCTTCCCTTTCAATATGCACTAAGCAACAGTTAAATTAGTTTCACTCAGCTGCCCTGTTAACAACGTAATAAAATCGTTGTTTTAAAAACAAGTGCTTCCCATAAAAATTAAAGACAAATAAATAAGTACACAAATATCCTCTTCCTTTTAGTTCCTGAAAAAGATCTCGTTCATTTGTTGATTACTACACGGTAAAACAGAACTTTTGTTAAAAAGACGCGTTATATTTAGAAAAATGTTTAATAGAATGTCATTTAAAAACATAGTAAATATTTAACGTAGTGAAAAGTAGTATTTGTGCTTTCAGGCACATAACTTGAGAGGCTGGAGTTATATTTCTACCCAGGCGATCTACTTGCTCGATGAGTTCAGGGCCCCCCTACACCCTCAGGGAGCCCTGAGGGAAGCACAGAAGAGCTCCGGACCCCAGCTTCAGGCGAGGCCACAAATAAAGTGGAAATTGTGGGTGGCTCTGGAGAGCTAGACGCGGGCGGGCCATGAGGGACAGACCCGGGATATGAGGGACAGACCCGGGATGTGGGGGACAGACCCGGGATGTGGGGGACAGACCCGGGATGTGGGGGACAGACCCGGG